>CAJPEX010001959.1:0-41343 GCA_905338405.1 Notodromas monacha
ATTTAAAAAGAGGTCTTGGAAACAAACCCGAGTATTTCCTGGATAACAGTATATTTGCCCAATTCAAGTCTTTCACTTCTGTCCACACACATGAATAAGTTATAATTATTTCGCGTTTATCTTCCCAGTGTCAATTAAAAAAGGCTTAAAGGCAAGCAGTAATTTGAGCTTTGGCAGTTTCAGCTGCCAATTCTTTGAGTGAAGGAGGTTTTTTATGCATTTTTTTCATTTGAGGAATTCAATAATTGATGGTCTCCCCAAAATTGAACACAGCCGGGAGATACTGTATTTGACTCCCTGCAGAGGTTGGGGTTTTGGAGGATCAACTGCTGTGCTTTGTGCATACAAATATTATATGCTCATCATGCTGGTATACATATTTATGTGATTAAAAAAATGGTGTGCAGGTGAGTAGCAAACTATATAAAACAGGAACATTTACAACACTTTCTCCTGAGTTCTTAGAGTAAGACCATATACTAGTGGCATGTTCTCCATATGATGATGGGTGTTCAGCACCATACATACTCAGGCAACCATCAGGTATGAGTATGACTGAGTGGGGTACAGTACTTATACAATGGCCCCCCATCTAATGGACCTCCCGCTGTATGGATTTTTTGCCAAACGGACTGCCTCTGGAGGTGGTTTTCCCTATTTCCCAGAGGACTGAATCTGCCTAACAGACTTTAGTACTGTATATAACTGTGTATGTGGTGAAATTGAAGGATGAAAAGTAAAAGTTTACAGAAAAGAAATAAAACATGGACACACGATCAGCCGGGTTGCGGCCGGGGTTTTTACACCCAGATTTCAACTTCTTATATTCTTTCGAGAGCAGTTCTTTCTTTACAAAATGTACAACTTTCGATTTCTTTTGGACTTTGGAGTTTTAGGTTGGCGAATTTTGTTCTCGAGTTCCGCGTCGAGAAAGGGTTGGATGAGCAGTAGTCTTCATCATAGAATTCTTGGTCCTTTTAAAGTTTCAAGCTTCCGGAAAACAAGGGGAACCAAGGGTTCTGATTCTTGAGGGAAGTGTCCCGTTAGGGGTTCTAGTGAATGGTCATCTTCCGCTGAATTTGACACAGCCCGATCAATGGGCTTTTGCTTCTTAATGAATTGCAGACCTCGGCGGCGGCCGAGCGCGCCGTCGAGGTCAAACTCTTTGTTTGAGTCGGTGTTTTTGACGGATTTAGCCGTCTGTTTCGGCCTTTTCGAAGGAACGCTTTGAGCGTATTAAATTTGGCAAGGATTTGGGTCCTTTTGCAATGGTTTTTAGTTTCTTCCTTCAAAAGGGGACGTGAGAAATCAGATCTACCGATCTTCTCAGGCGAGAAAGAAATCGTTTTCCTCCTGAAGGAAATGGTAATTTTTCCCAGAAGAGCAATAATTCTTTCGTAAAGTTTGACATTTGCAAACATATGCAGCTTAAATTACTTGGCACAAAAAAGCGCTGCCATAAAAGTTGTTATCCTTCCGAAGGATACTTCAGAAAAAACGAGGAGTCAAGGACATTCTCGAACCTTTGTTTGCAGCTGTTTTGTCCCCTCTTTCTCTTTTCCCCGACAAAATCCCCCCCTTTTGTTTCAAGAAACTCACGAAGAGTGCAGTTTTCGAAACAAACGAGTCGCCAACTCGGCGGTTGCAACTTTGTTTTTTACTTGCTTTCGCGGGAAGAGGGATCAGTCACTGTTGACTCCCATAAAAGGAGAGGTTCAATTGCTACTTTCAAATCAGTTGCTGTCAGGCCTTTGAGGCCTGATTTGGATAGGAGTTGCCTTGTTTCTTGGCAGAAAATTCTTGCAAGTTGTCACAATGAGCAACCAGAGTTTTAGTGTTGAGCAAGAGTTTGAAGTGCAAGTTCTAGAGAAGTGATTTGTTGCCGATTTTCAGCGAGCTTCTTTTCTTGTCAAAGTGCGTTTTGAGGTCGAGTTCTCTTAACGAACCTTGCCCCAAAGTTGTCTCTCAGACTTCGGTCAGGGTCCATTTTAGGGAATTCCTTCGAGCGTCAACAAGACGTGTTTCTTTCGAGAACTTTTGCTTCGTATTTTGACGTGCTTTGAGGTTCGTCCGTGAGTTCGTTTGTTCAAGAGAGCTTTCTTTGGGATTTGAGGCTTTTGGTAGAATCTGGCCAGAAGCTTGAGATGATGCTTTGGTTGGATTCTACTAAAGGTTCCTCTGTCTCAGTGCTGGAAAAGGACTTTTGATCCCTCATTTGGGGTTCTTTTTGCTTTGCGTTTTGTGGCGCGATCTTTGAATGATCTCACTTGTTTATTTGTTTGTTTGTTCCTTTCTTTTGACGCTTCGTTGTGTTTTGGTTTTGTCTTAGAGCTTCAACAGTGCTTGGCAAGTGCAAGTCTTTTATATCATTTGCTTGAAGTGAAGAGAAATGAATCGTATGTTGTTTCTTGCTGACATTGACACGATGTTGTGCAGTGCTTCAGATGAAGAGCTGCTTTTGGGTAAGAGATCCTTCTTCGTATCTTTTCTTAGAAGCTTTCAGTTTTTTGAACTTGACGTGAAGTTTGGTATGGATTTGTGTGATTTCAGATGTTGAGGAGGAAGAACCTCCGTCTCCTGCTCTTGTAGGAAGCGGTGACGTCAACAAAGCGGCACAAGTAGCTTCAATGGTGAGCTCTGACCTCGGGGGTCTGGACCTAGGGGAAGACGTGGCTGAGGCCTCTGCTGGCAGTGCTCCGGCCAAGGAAGCTTCCCGCAACATTTGTGAGGGCTCCGTGGAAGTCCCGATTGGGGTTCCTGCTTGTCTTAGCGAACGAGTCGCAGCATTGAGGGAGTTTTCGGAAGAGGAGTGGAGTCATCTATTGGATCTTCCTGGAGCAGTGCACAATCATTGTGTCGCTATGTAAACCAAGCGAGGTTTGGAGGCGGACATCCGAGAGTGCAAGGCGAAGATTTCGAGGAAGCGGCAGAAGTTAGATGACTTATTGTCATCTCTTTCGGGACTCCCCTGGGAGGATCGTCGCCTGAATGAGGCTCAAGAAGAGAGCGTGAGGGCAAATCAACTTTGCTCGTCCCTGGCGGATCTTGCCCGTCGCGAGACAGAAGTACAACGAGAGGCGTATGCCCGAAGTTTTGACGGGATCCTTTCGGCGAGTCATTCTGCTCTGGTGGCTGGAATGACGAATTCTTCGTCTTACTGGCTTGAGGTTGGGGACTCCTGTAGAGTCGCAGTTAGAGGTGAGTTGGGTGTGTCTATAACTTAGGTGCAGTTTCGACATTCTTCTGTTCTTTTCTTCAGACGGGGTGACTTATGTGACGATCCGAGGTGATGGTTGTCTCATTCGACTCAAGATGGGGTCTAAAGAGGACCTGAAGCGTCGTTTTGAGTCAGAGTTTTGTGTTTGTGACATTGAGTTTCCCCCGACTGGGGCTTCCAGGCTTCCCAGCATGCAAGGACAAGTGCCTCAGGGCGTACCGCGCCCTGAGTCATCCCTGTCGGATGGTTTCCAAGCTCCGCCGCCAGGGGCATTGGCCTGCAAGGGGCTTCCATCTTCTGAACGTTCTGATGGGACACCGATTCGGCGTCGAGTGCAACCAGAACCCGTGGTCATCGACCTTGTGGAGGGGGATGACCTCCCTGAGCAAGCGTCTGCCTTTCGGCCCTTGTATGGAGGCTTGACGGATGGTATGTAATCTTGCTTGTCGGATGAAGTGTTCAAGAGGTTAGCATCTTTGCGTTTGAACTTTTCAGAGAATCTTGCGGCTTTCTTCTCCTCTTGGGGATTCGAGCCAGAGGATCTGGTTTTGTACTGGCGTAATGTTGCACGGCAACTGGGGATTCAACCCCGTCATCTTGAGAGATTTGGACCTGTGGCCTTGCCGCTCTCTGGCTGCCTTGTCCAGGATTGGCGACACGGTTTGCCGAATCTTCCTCTTGAGGTGGATTTGAGGTTGCCAGAGAATGATATGCCGGTGGTCCTCTTCATAGGGGACTCGCTTATTACAAACTGGAGGTTGTCCGCCAAGGAGGACGCTTTCGTGACTCGTGTGGTAACGCACCGAGCCTCAATGCAGCCCATGTTCAATTTTAGCCATCTTTTGGCTGGAGAAAGGATGCGGCTCTTTCAGGTGAGAGAGGATGACTTTTACGAGACTGTGGTTTTGTATATAATGCTATGGTCTTGTGTTTTCCTTTCTTGCAGTAAGGAGTCAGCCGTCTTTCTTTCCAGTTTGGCCAAGGGTATTTGCCGGCTGAATTGAAGGAGATGGTGTTTTGGGATTTGAAGCTGAACCCGAAAATGAAGTTCACGCACGTTTGCGTCCAACTTGGGGTCAACAATATCTGGACCCTTGTTTCTCGGGATTGCGGCATCTCATCCTTTTTGGAGTTCTTTGCTGCATTCAAGGTCTTCATGGGGGAGATGTGCTCCACCTTCGATGCAGTCGGCCTGGCGCTGGGTGCCTCAGTGTCTCCACCAATGCCAACTGGAGGTTTCTATCATGAGGATCTGGCCATGGAGGGTCGGCTTCCCCTTCTACCCCTCCAATTCCGCAGCGGATTGGAACGGATTCCAGATGCCATTCATCTTCAAGCAGGATTTGGGCTTGTCAAGGAATTCTCGCGACAGCTTTGTCGGATGGTGGGACTTTGAGTGGTATCCCCGGACAGGATCAAAGGCTGGTTTTCCATCGTAACGCCAAGCTTCCAGCTCGTCCCTTGGGTGAAAACAAACCCAAATGTTTTCGGTCATATAATGCTTCGTGCATATTTGGCCTTTGCCCGGGAGAATGCAATGGCCATTCGCTTGGGCCTTTCGTGGGATTGAGGTGGACAAGAATTCAACAATGTCCAATTGTGTACCGGGGGGCCGTCTTATTGGCTTGATTCTGGGCATGCTACAGCTGGGATTCCTCCCTCCATGCCCCACCGTCATTGCAGAGATACGGGGGAGGTGTCGTGCTTAGGCGGCCCAGTTGCTCGGGTTGTGACGGACGCTGTCGCTGATCCTTTCGAAGGGTACGTGCTGATTCTCTTTACTTCTTTCTTTTTCTTGAAGCGGAGATCTAACGGTTGTCTTTTTTCTTTACTTTCAGGATTTTGCATGTCTTCCAACGTTGTCTCGTGGACAAGTGCTTCTCCGTGGAATGTCTACGAGGTGCTCCAAGAGCCGCCGCCGAAAGAGGATCAGGAAGATTCGCAGTCGGGTCCATCGTTTGGTATTCAAGCTCGACATTTCCTTGCATCGTGATTTCCCGCACTCGGTCTGGCAGGTATTGGTTGGTTGGTCGGGGTGGTTGCCAGTTTGCCCAGGGCAGCGACCTGACCTTGCTCCAAGGCTGAGAGCCTTTGTGTGACCATGTAAAAAGTTCATTAAACTTTGTTTCGGGACGCATCGAATTGTTTCTTTCGGTTTTTTTGGGTAATTTTTGTTGAAGCGTGAGAGTCTCTTTTGTATGATCATTTTGTACTGTTTGGAATCGTTTGGTATTGAAAATAAACTTTGTTGAAATGTACTTTCAGTCTCTTTTTCAATCGTTTTGTCTTGTCCGTCGTCGGCTTTTGTTCGAGATGGGACCAAGACTAGTTTAGTCTTCAGTATCTTGTCGTCAGCTTTTGCTCGAGGCAAGATTCTGTTGGGCTTCATTTTCTTTTGTTTGGCTTCTCATTGTCGGCTTTTGTTTGAGACGGGATCTAGCCATACCCTTGAGATAGGCATCATCAACTTGTTGGGTTTCTGCTTCGAGTGGAATCAAATTCTCGATGCTTTGGTTCTTCAGAACTTTGTATTGAGGAGGTCCAGGATCTCCTGGATTTGCAACTGTAAGAATGTCCACTGAACGGACCAAACCATCTCTCTTGCTTTCATGTAAATGCAGGATTCTGGCTAGGCGATATTTCAGCCAATGCAAGGGTGATGAGTTTTTGTACATGGTGGGCTTCAGTAGGACCACCTGATCTACTCTTGGTAGTACTTGGTTCCCTTTTGTCCTTTTGGTGCTGAACTTTCTAAGAATGCCCACTTAACCGTCCAAGAACAGAGTCCATGTTCTTTCTGCAATTTCAATTCTTCTTCTTGCAATGTCACACAGTCTTTCCTTGTTGGTTGCTCCCAGAAATTTGAATAGGTCTGGACCATAGAGCAGTGGGTTCACCTCCCATTCACCCAGATGAGGGTTTAAAAACATTGAGGGAGTCACTGGAGATGGAGCCTCCCTGTCAGAGTATGCATAGGTTAGGGGGCCATCATTAACCATACTTTCTATTCTTGAGACTTGAGCCTGGAGGATGTTCCAGTTATCAAACACAAGTCCTCTCAAGGATCGTGCCATCCAATCTTTGATCATTGACATGTGTCTTTTGTAGAACCCGCCCCACCAAGGGGCTCTTGAGGCATTGAAGTGCCACTCCACGTTTTTGAGTTTCACTAAGAGATTGGCCTTTTGGGCAGCCAGCAGCATGGGCCAGGCGGCCCAAAACGTTTGCGCATTTTCTGAGACAAGGACTTCTGGGCTCACTCTTATTTTGAAGCAGAAGGTTTTGTATGCTCCAACAAAGGAGTGGATGGTTAGATCTTGGACGGGCTGTAGGTCAATTGCTTTGATTAGAGGGCATGAGAAGACGCATATGGACACCTTCATTGTTGGGATCTTTGTGATCTTGATAGTCCAGTCTTGGCGTGTCGACACAACTCACCGCTCTGTAACTTGCCGCACTCAAAACTCGCCGCACCCCTTATGACTCGCCGCTGTCATACCTTGCCGCACAAGGGACTCGCCGCTGTCATCTCTTGCCGCACAGACAACCTGCCGCTGCAACAACTTGCCGGAGTGACTGCGGCAAGTAAACTTGCCGCACATGGCTTGCCGCACACACAACTCACCACAGCAATAACTTCATGATTAAATGTAGGGAGGAATCCTGTAAGGGCTTTATTCCTGCATGCCCACATGGATAATGACCATGTTGGATTATTAAATGTTAACTTTTAAAGGGTTTATTCATGTTTTATCCATAATAATCATTAAGAGATGGAGATTCTAACCAGCCAACGAGGGCAGGATAAAATTTCATGTGATGGCTTCACCTATGTGAGGGATAAGGTGTGGGACACCCACATCACATGGAGGTGTGAGAACCGCAAGTGCAAAGGGTGAATACATTTCTTGTTGTGAAAACTGTAAAATATTTTAATAAAAATAAATAAAAAATAAAAATATTCACAGGCGAGCAAAGACAAGCATAAATTACAGAGACCATCTGGGAGAGCCTGTTGAAATAACCCAACCTCATACTCATGAGGGAGACTTACAGTCTGTACAATTGAAAAAAGTGACTAGTGCAGCTGTAGCAAAAGGGGTTACAAGTATGGAGGCTCCCAGGCATATAGTTGCAGCTGCTTCTGTTGGCCTTTCACAAGAAAACCTGGCAAACATTGGCACAGGAAGGAATATTAAAGCATCCATCAATCGAAAACGGCTGAAGGAAGCTGGTACTCCAGCCCAAGTTAAGGCAGTGGATGATCTGGTGTTGCCTGATGAGTTTAAAAAAACTTGTGACTTGCGCCAATTTTTAATGTATGATAGTGGTGTAGGAGATTCTGAGCGTCTATTGATTTTTGCTACAGATGAATCCTTGAGTTGGCTTGAAAAACGTGAACATGTGTTTTGTGATGGTACTTTTAAATCAGCACCAAATATTTTTTATCAATTATATACAATTCATGCACTTTTTAATACAACAGTTATTCCTGCTGTGTATTGCTTAATGAAAGTAAAGGAGCAGTCAGCATATGAAGAGTTGTTTGTTGAAGTTAAAAAAAGATGCCCTTTGTTCAATCCAAAAACACTAATGACAGATTTTGAACAAGCATCACGAAATGCCTTTTTAAAAACGTTCCCAGGTGTTGAAATACACAGTTGTATATTTCACCTTGGACAAAATGTTTACAGAAAAATACAAGAACTTGGGCTTGCTTCTACTTACATGAGAGATGAAGTATTTCAAAAATTTGCTAAAATGTTATTAGCATTATCTTTTTTACCAAGTGAAGAAGTATGTGATGCATTTGAAATGTTAAAAAAAGAAAAATCATATCCAAAAAATCTTGATCCAATTTATGAGTATTTTGAAAAAACTTACATAGGACAAAAAAAAAGAAAAGGCAAACAGCAAAAAGCATTGTTTCCAATTAATACTTGGAATTCCTTCTGCCGTGTTGAGGAAGGCATTCCAAGAACAAATAATTCAGTTGAAGGATGGCATAGCATTTTCAAAGGTTCATTGCAATGTGCTAAACCTTCAATTTGGAAATTGATCAATGCATTGAAAAAAGAAGAAGCATGCCAAAGAACTGTATATGCCGCAGTAAAAAAAGGAAAAGAACCCTATGAATTAAAAGAAAAATACAGAAAAATTACCAAGAATTTGCAAAGTTTGTTGAGTTCACGTAGTTCAAGAACAATCCTGGAATATTTGGAGGGTGTTTCCATGAATTTAACCATGCATAGTTAACCTCTCTTATGTTCTGTGCACTCTCAAATATCCTGATATAATAAACTTTTCCACTTTCATTTCATTTTTTCATATTTAATTGCGGCAACTTGTATGAGCGGCAGGTTATTTCTGCGGCGAGTTGTGCTTGCGGTGGGTTGTCACAGCGGCAAGAGATGACAGCGGCGAGTCAGTTGTGCGGCAAGTTTGGGTGCGGCAAGCACAGCTGCGGCAAGTACAGGTGCGGTGAGTTATACCGGAGCCCAGTCTTGGGACTTGATTTTGCAAGTCACTTCCAAAGTTGTAAAGGGGCCAACAAAGTCGATGCCACATCCTCTGAAGGGAATTGATCCATAATATTGATATTCGTGAAGAGGTGCTGTAGCAGGCATAAAGGGTTTGGAGTCAAATCTTTTGCACCAAGAGCAATTTTGTCTCACTACTTGAGCCACTTGTCTAGCTCTAGGCATCCAAAATATTTTTGAGAGGGTTGTAATCATTGCATTTGCAGAGATGTGCCCTAGGTCTTCATGGAAGGTTTGGAAGAGAGCTTTTACTACGTCGCAGGGATCCCCTTTCCTGGGGATTGGAAGATAAATTAGCGGACCTCGAGCTAGATGGTTCCTTGGCAGAGTGGAACTCTTGTCTGTTGATTGTCGACTTATCGATTGAATGACCACATTTTCGTTGTCCCATTCGAGATGGGGTTGAGAGGGGATTTCCCCCCCCCCCCCCGTCAAAAGAATCTTCCAGGTTGCTGGCGCGAGGGTTGTGGGGGGATTTCCCCCCCCCCCCCCCCCGTCAAAAGAATCTTCCAGGTTGCTGGCGCGTATATTCTTTGCATGACTCTTATGATGGCTAGTTGGGCGCCCTTCAAGTCTTGAATGGTGGAGGTTGTGCAAAATTTAGGTCGAATATTTGGGTCTGTGGCCATGAGGGCCAATGTTTCCCTTTTAGTCAGGGTCTTTGCAAAGGCGGATGGATTCGAAGGCTTTAACAATTTTCTTCTTGCCCATTCCTTACAGAATGAGGTAAAGCGATCCCATCCTCTCATTCTGCTCATTATGGTCTGCCAAGAGGAGGCACCTGAGAAGGCTTTCTTGATAGTGGCAGAGGCCAGATTGTCTAGAACCTGAGGGGTTTGTACGAGACATGGGAACATTCGTATACTTTGTAAAGGCCATTTGTAGTCATGGGCCAGCCATTCTGGTCCATTCCACCATAAGGAGCTGTTAGCGAGGGTCCTGTGATTGCATCCTCGGGATGCCAGGTCCGCTGGATTTTCCTTTCCAGAGACGTGCTTCCATTGGGCTTTTGATGTTGTCTCCAGAATTTTGTCGACTCTGCTCTTCACAAACAGAATTGATCTTGGGCTATCTGCTTTGATTTGGCTCAACACAACCTCAGAATCTGTCCAGATGACAATTTTTTGTGCTTTGCAATTCGGAGTCTTCTCGATTTCTTTGAGAATGGTGACTGCTAGGGAGGCAGCAGATAATTCTAGCCAATTTATCTTGACTCTTTTGTCCAACTGCTTTCCCTTCGTTTTCTTGGGATTATTCTTCTTGGGTTTTAGAGGGACCAATTTTGATCTCCCTACGAGAAGGGATACTCTGTGGGTGGTTTCACTTTTCGAGACGTAATAGTAGGCTACAACTCCTAACGCATGTTGACTTGCATCGCAAAAGATGTGTAGCTCTCCAAAGAGCTCGTTTTATACTTTCACAGCTTGATTCACTCGAATCTTTACTACTTCTGCCGTTTCTCTTGCTAGTTTTTTCCACGTTTGGCAATCGTCAAAGTTGAGTTCTTTGTTCCAAGGGGCCTTTGGATGGTCTCGATGAAAGCTCTGGAAGGTCAACTCAACATATGTATGGAAAGGGGTTGCGAACCCTAATGTATCAAACAGGCGGGCAATGATCCCTGCTGCCATACGCTTCGTAATGATTCCAGCTTCAGCCAGGCAGAGGATCTTTTCTGCGCATGCTGATAGGGAGTTGTCTGACGGATCGTAGGAGATCCCCAGGATCTTGTAGGGTTCTAGTGTAGTATCTTCTGTTGGAAAGGTTCTGACCTTTGTGAGGTTGAATTTTCCTTCTCCCAGGATGTCTTTGGTTCTAAAGAGTCGGTCTTTCACCTCAAAGAGGTCTTTGCCAACAATGAGGACGTCGTCTACATATGTGCACTCTTCAAGCTCAAGCCTTTCTGTCTCAGATATTCTTCCTGCCCTTTCTGCTTTTCGATACAAAAACCGGACGGAAGCGTTCAGCATGAACGGGGCACAGTTTATTCCCCAGGGGAGGAGTTTAAATCTGAAAAAGGTTGGGGAGTATGACCCGTCTGGGTTTTTGACTGGCCACCGGAAGATGAGAAGCCAGCTGTCTTCCTCTGTGAGTTTGATTTGAACGAAGGCTTTCTTTATGTCCGCTATGGCAAATGAATTGGCAAATCGGAGTCGTAGGAGCACATTCAAGATGCGAGGTAAGATATACCTTGGTCCAGAATATTGTTGGTCGAAGCTTTGTCCTTGTCCGCAGCGTTTCCCGCAATGACGACTCTCAGAGGGGTGCTTGCGCTTGCGGGGCATTCTACCCTGTGATGGGGGAGTTCTGTAAAGAGGGATCCTCTGTTGTGGAGCTCTTCCAGGGTGGTTGGAACTATCACTCCGTCTTTGATCCAGTCTTTGATAAATTCTTTGTATGCTTCAGCTAGTTTCCCCCCCCCCTTTTGAGGAGTCGGATTGCGGATCTGCTTCTTTGTTCTCCAGTTCTCAAGTTGGGGGAGCAATATTTGTCAAAGTTGCTCCGTTTGAGAAGTGGGGCGATGACCCTTCCATCCTCTGCCTGAGATATGGTTTTCAGGTATTCGGTTAGAAATGCTTCAGCTTCTTGTTTTTCTTCGTCATCTTCTCCTAAGACATCCAATCTGTCGCGTTGGAGACTCCTTTCTATTTCTTGGTTGAGCTGTATGTCAGCCGAATTCAATTCCTTTGCTGTTGCTAGGAATACGACAGGGGGGTTTTGTTTTGTGTTTGTGACAGTTTTCTCTTCGAGATGTCCCCTTGGGAGGAGACAAACATTTGTGGTCAAAAGCTGGAAAATCTTGGTGGTATAAAAAGCTTCTTTCAGAGGTGAGAAAATTTGGATCAAATTTGATCCCCCCAGGATTAGGTCGAAGGTTGCTTCTTCAGTATTTATGACTCTAGGGTCAGCCATTTGGTTTTTCTGATCTCTGAACATGCTCAGGGTATGGGGGTTTGACCTGACCCACAATGTTTTGATTGGCACCACTGTTGCAGTGGTAGTCAACAAGACCTTGTCTGAGAAGCGAGACCTTAAAGTGAGCTCAACAAAGCTTCTTGCTTCAATTTGTTCTGGATTTTCTCTGTCCTGCAGACCAGATACAGCGTAGCCCCTTTTGTGCCTTTTGAGGGGCAAATTCAGCCTTTGAGCGAGGCCTTCCGTTATGAGATTTAGTTGAGCCCCAGAATCTAAGAGGGCAAAGACTGGCTTGTTGGATCCCTCCTGTCTCAGCTCCGCTATTTCCAAAAACGATCTTGGCCTTGGAGAGAGGTTCAGGTAGATCCTTACGGTTTCTAGTCATTCCTTTTTCTTGGGCGTTTTGGTAGCCTGACCTTCCGATTGCTTAGGAGATTCTGATTTCGAGATGGAGTCGAGCTTTGAATTGAATCTTTCCTCCATTGTTTTGAGGAGGTTTGTGATGTTTGATGACTCTGAGCCATCCTTTCTTTTGCCGAATCCGGAGCCTCCAAAACCTCCGAATCCTCCACCATTGAATCCAGGTTGATTAGAGTTTCTATTGTTGTGGGTGAACCCAGTATTGGTCTTCTGGCCTTCTTTTCTACAGATGGAGGAAGGATGTCTTCCGTAGCAGTGTTTGCAGTTTTGCTTGTTCCTACATTCCCTGATTCCATGACCTGTCCTCAAACAATTGATGCAGAGGTTTCTGTTTTTAACTGCTTCATATCCTTGCTGTGTCGTCTTGCTGCAGTCAAAAACCAGGTGGGTCCCATCACAGAAGGAGCATTTGTTGGAGTAACCGTCGTAGCTCTGTCTCTGTGCTCTTTGCTCGTTTCGTTGGTTTCCATTTCTTGAGTATTTAGGCTTGGGAGGTGATTCATCCTCCGACTGACTCGTTTCAGGTTTGCTTGCTTCATCTTGTTTCTTTTTTGTCATAGAGAACTTCACTCTTTTCTTTGTCTCTTCCTTGGCGGGAGACGCTTTTCTCTTCTTCAGAGAGGACTTCTTAGTAGTCTGTGTTTCTTCTTCTGACTCAGGTTTGGTTTCAATGTCTGTTTTGGGGGAACTTTCCCTTGTCCCTCCCTTCTTCTTGAGCTTGTCACTTTTAACTGCGGTATTTGTGAATACCAGTCCTGGTGCCGGAGTTTCTTTTACGTCCAGAGAGCTTTTGTGATTTAGGACTTTCCAAGACCAACTGTAGATTTTCTCCGGCTGGGTTCTCCAACGCCTTTTACGGGTTGAAGAGACTTTGTTGCTCAAGATTTTGTATAAGGCTCCTCTTCTTAGGTTGCCTTTGACAATTGGCCAAATTCTCTCGTAAACTTTGGTGGCCTTTTGTTTGATAGAGATTAGTTTGGTCAAGATTATGAGGACCTTCCCCATATATTCAGCAGCACTTGAGTACGAGCCATCTGGTGGCGGTAGTTCTTCGAGCTTAATGTATAAAAGTTGCACGATTTTCTTGACATTCCCATAGACAAAAAACATCATGCGGACGAGATTCAAGTATCCCTCTTTTGTTCCGAGCATGTCAAATCCTCCTGATTCATTAACAATGTCATTGTCAAAATGGAGAAGAAAGAGCGCGCTTCTTTGTGCAGGAGTAAACTCCATTTTCGGAGCCATGTGAATAGGCTTAAAATTCGCCCAAATCCTGTCGAAATCATAGTTTAATTCTCCTTTAGCCAAGAATTTTCTGAAGGTCTTCATTCTTTTTTCATAGTTCGTAATGTAGCTTTCTGCATCGTGGCAGATTGAGATTCCTTTTCCGAAAGTTTTTACTTCTTCCTCTACTTGGAGGATGTCATTTTTGAATGTTACTTCGTCGTCGGACAAGGAGGATGACGAGGGTTCCGAGATTACCCTTGAGGACCTTGAAGGGGTCATTGAGATCCTTGAGGAATTTGCTCTTATTTCTGTTAGTTTTGGTTCCATAGAGGGGATGGTGATCCCGAGGATCTCCCTTGGAGAGGGACGAATCTCAGTCCACGTATTTGCCAGAGACTTAGTACATTGGCTTGCAATATATGGTCGTGATTTCCTTTTTTAAGGATGCTATTGACATCTTTTCTTGCTCTGTTTGATCTTGAGTTTCTATGTCCATCATGAGGCAATGGAGACTCGAGAAGAGTTCAGTTACTTCTTTGAAGAGTTCTTTTCTTTTTCTGTCATTCGGCTCTTTGTAAGCCTCGTTGCCAGTTTTAATGGCACGTACAAGGGTTAGGATATTCTTTTGAATCTGTTTTTGTTGTACGGCCCTTTCCTGGGCATCAGCTTGATTTGGGACATGATTCTCCATTAGGTTGTTGCTCTCTGTTTGAGAGTTTTCAGAGATTTGGGATGGCTTACTTGTTGCACTTGATGTGTCCATAAGGACGTCATTGTCGTCTTTGTTTGTGATGCTTAGAGGGATTTCTTGCAAGCTGGGCTGCTCCCCCGTTAGATTTTGAAGAGATCTCCTCAGCCTTGTGTCAATGGGGACTTTGGTCGGGTCTTCTTGATTGACCATATCCCTTTGGGCTGGCCTTCCTGGCCTTCTTCCCGCTTGCCTTTTTTCAGGCATCAGCGAAATTTTTAGATTTGATTCACTTGTATTCACTTTTCACTTCAATTTTAACTTGATCAGAGGCGTGTGAATAAAAAACCACGCTCTGCTACCAATTTTGTGGTGAAATTGAAGGATGAAAAGTAAAAGTTTACAGAAAAGAAATAAAACGAGGACACACGATCAGCCGGGTTGCGGCCAGGGTTTTTACACCCAGATTTCAACTTCTTATATTCTTTCGAGAGCAGTTCTTTCTTTACAAAATGTACAACTTTGGATTTCTTTTGGACTTTGGAGTTTTAGGTTGGCAAATTTTGTTCTTGAGTTCCGCGTCGAGAAAGGGTTGGATGAGCAGTAGTCTTCATCATAGAATTCTTGGTCCTTTTAAAGTTTCAAGCTTCCGGAAAACGAGGGGAACCAAGGGTTCCGATTCTTGAGGGAAGTGTCCCGTTAGGGGTTCTAGTGAATGGTCATCTTCCGCTGAATTTGACACAGCCCGATCAATGGGCTTTTGCTTCTTAATGAATTGCAGACCTCGGCGGCGGCCAAGCGCGCCGTCGAGGTCAAACTCTTTGTTTGAGTCGGTGTTTTTGACGGATTTAGCCGTCTGTTTTGGCCTTTTCGAAGGAACGCTTTGAGCGTATTAAATTTGGCGAGGATTTGGGTCCTTTTGCAATGGTTTTTAGTTTCTTCCTTCAAAAGGGGACGTGAGAAATCAGATCTACTGATCTTCTCAGGCCAGAAAGAAATCATTTTCCTCCTGAAGGAAATGGTAATTTTTGCCAGAAGAGCAATAATTCTTTCGTAAAGTTTGACGTTTGCGAACATATGCAGCTTAAATTACTTGGCGCAAAAAAGCGCTGCCATAAAAGTTGTTATCCTTCCGAAGGATACGTCAGTAAAAACGAGGAGTCGAGGACATTCTCGAACCTTTCTTTGCAGCTGTTTTGTCCCCTCTTTCTCTTTTCCCCAACAGAGTATGTGCTGTAGGGTGGAAGTGCATCCCTCACATCCCCCTTGCTTCCCTGCATACATTGAGTGAAAAAATAATTATTTTTGGTTTAAATTTGTTATGTGTTGTGTGTTTGAGTTCTTGGTTGTAATCTTGCCGGATTTGCACAAGTTTTGCAGAGAGAAAAAGATAATATGTAGAACAGGAGTAGCAAAAAAAGGAAACTCATCAGCACTCTTGATGAGAAAAAAAATGATGATTGAAAGAATTGAAAGACCAACATAAAAAATGTCTTCTATCCTGCTAGAGCTTGGCCATCAGTTGCCCAATTTGGGCCATCTGGTGCACAAAACCTTTCCATGAAAACAGTGACTCTGAATGAGCAGTGTTTTGTTTTAATGTTTTTCACTTTTTCGAGAATGACTGAGTAGTGAGTAGTGAGGTGTGGGCATTCTTCTTTCCTGTTTTGAAAGTGAATTAAGCTCATGGTTTGATTCAATTCAAGAATGACAGTGTTTCTAATTTTTTTTCCTAATTTTCCTGTAAGATTATCAAACAATAACCAAACTAAAAATATTAACATGTAAATCCATGGGGAAATTGAACTTGCCCAACAGACTTTTTGTGTAAAGGACTAATAAATTGCATAAAGTAAGTCCGTTGGACGGGGGTCCTCTGAATGCTGCATTGGGAGAGTACAGTATATACCTTTCGCACACTTGAACGTGTTGGCGGATGGGGGAAAGTAAAGTGTCCTCTGTTGCAGAGCTAAGAAGGTGGAGCAAAACCTGAAGCTTACTGCTGAGATAGATGTCGCGGCACGTGCACCGTTCCTCGGTTCATACAGTTTCGTATACCACCACCCATATACTGTATGGTAGTAGCATATTGTGAGTGACGCACATTGGGAGGGAGCTCAGAAAGGCCTAGATATGAGGGTTCTAACAAAAGTTCTTGGAGTCAACCACAAGCCATTGCCAGAGGTAGATGAACATTTTTTATTGGATTCCTCATCCTTTTTTAGCCTAGGACCAATTTTTTTGTCATCCCTAGACAAAAATGGAAACTGGGAAAAAAATTGAATGAGTTTTTTCTGGGGATGTACCCACCCATTCTAACAGAAGTTCTTGGAAAAATTGGTTCTAGCTTAAAAAAGGATGAGGAATCCAATAAAAAAATGTTCATCCATCTCCGGTGATGGCTTGTGGTTGACTCCGAGAACTTTTGTTAGAACCCTAGTACATGTTCAGCTGACGAACCTTTATATCTCCGTCTCCTCATCATCATAGACGCCCACGCTTTTCCTTCTATACATGTGATCCAGTGTTACCAACTTACTATACATACGAGAGTACGGGAGAGAGAGAAATGCAGCATTTATCGTACACTCGTGTATAGCAGGGTCAGAAACGGCTCGAACTGAAATTCTTTGGATTTTCTGTTGAGAGTTCAAACGGTGGTGGTTTTTTTTTTTCTGCGGAGTGAATTTGGAAGAAATACATAAGTGTTCTGTGATATTTCACTGATACAACTCACCCATTTAAATCAACGTCGATCATCATTAATGCTACCAAAAAGTTGTGGTGAAATAATAATGACATGTTTACTCTTATTGCTATTTCGATTTTTGCAACGCTGGATGAAATCTGGATCTGACTCGCCTTTTTTATTCAATTGATAATGTACAATATTGGGAAAAATGCTGCTTTTATTTGGCTTCTCATGAACAGTGTACACGATTATTTTCGACAGCTCTGAAATGCAACTGTTAAGATTGTGCTACAAGGTATGGACACCTGAATATGATGGACGAAAATCTGTCATCACATTCGGATTGCCAGAAAGCCTCAGGGTTTCAAGATTTTGACAATTGAAGAGAAAAAAATGTCGGAATTGCAGGATTAATTTTTGAAAACTGTAACAACTCCTTGAATGATTGAGCTGGTGCTTTGGAGATGGACAGCAAATGGAGTAAAAATAAAGATCATTGTAAATTGACTCCAACATTTTTTTTTTTTTCAAAACAAGCCAATTTAAGCAAATTACTTCAAGGATTTTTTCCATCAACTGTGTTCAGAAAATAAAAATGCTTCCTGACTGTTCTTTTTTTCATATAAAGAGGAAAAGTATTTGTTAATGGAGATTAAGTTACTCTATTTTCTTGAGTGACATGCACCTACTTTATGAAATATCAATCTTTTATTTTCACTCAAAAATCATGACAAAAATGAATTTCCCCTTGGAATTCACAACCAAGATTTTATTTGACAAAAGAATCAGAACATTTTAGGGAATGCATGCTGAAATTTGAAGTTCAGACTCAAACAAAATTTGAAGACCATTAATGTGCTGCATTCCTTCTTTTGTTTCATGCTTCCATCATCAGCCAGCTTTATTTGATCCTTATAGTTTTTATACTGTGCAGTATTTTTTATTCTTTCTATATAGTTCCTAAAACTACTCCTTCTCACTCCACTGAATGAGTTTTCTTTACACTCCTGAAAAATGCACAAACTTTTCCCAAAATTTGTTTACCAGGAATAAATAGGGCAATATAAATGGGTAAAGTAAGGTGAGATTGAACCTTTAGTGAAAATGTGATGTGAAAAGGAGTGAATGTGTATATACTGTGCCATTAGTTTCTATTGTAAAATATCAAGGGAAATCATGATGCCCCAGAAATGAATTCAACTGCAAGATTTTGCTAGAGAAGTTGCATTAGTTTGGTGCAGCTCTCAACGCATGACCTCTCCCCTCAAGCTCCACCTCCCTCCCCCCATCCCCACCCTCTCATGCAGTTGCAAGCATGAGCAGACATGCGCTGTACTCACTGCCATGCAGCCTGTGCCCGAGGCTCAGTGCTCACAAGAATCCTCTTCTGCTGGGTGCTTTCACATCTCCCTCTTTGAATTTATTGCTTTTCATTCCTTGTGCCGTCCGCATGTTTTTATTCCTTGTTTCTTGGAACTTCTGGATAAGCATTATTATTGTTTGTAGTTGTGAGGTGTGCAGCTTGTGTGTTAAGTGTCTGTGAAATAGTAAAGAGAGAGAGAGAGAGAGAGAGAATTCATTGCCTTATTTTGTGTAAGTTACTAAGTTGGCATCCTGCCTTTATTCAAAGTGTTGCAATTTGAGCTGGATTTGATTTATTTGAAGCAGTGTTAACTGTGTTATTCAGTTTGCCCTGTATGTTAGCTACATATATGTGATGTGAATATTTTTCTTTTGAAAAATGATCATAATTTTTTTATGCTGAACGTTTTACATAGCCTTCAAATAATTTATCAAAAATGCATATGAACATGTTTAAAGTGTGCTGTGCTACCGTATAGGTTCACTTCTAAACGAAGGACATTCAATCATTGAAAGAATCAATAAAAAGTGACCAAGAGGGGTAAAAATATTGAGATGATATCAATTTCGCGTACTTTTTATTTAATTTGGTGGTTTTTTCAGGGAAACATTTTTGAAGGAGTTTGGAACCAATCATTTTTTTAATGATCTGAATATTCAACAATATATACGAAAGCACAGTTGAATTTCATATACAATTTATACAGTATTGAGAAACATGCATGATATGGAGGAATTATTTATAATTACAGTATTTCAATCAATGGAACCATAGAGAAAACAATAAAATAAATAGGTCAACTTTTCTCTTTTTGTGAAATAAGTTAGCTAGTGCCCAGAGCAAAGACAAAGTACAAACTGTAATGGAAATTCTTTTTGCTGCCATATTAATTGACAATATTAAACCTCCCAGCCTACCTCAAAATTTGTCTTGCTTTTGGATAACTATTACATTATAGATTTAAAAAATAAATTCACCCAATACAAGAAATGTCTTGCAAAGGTTGACCTGAAAAAATATTCTGAGCTAATCTTGTTACAATAAAGATCATTTCAGAAAAACATCATATAGTATACTGCATGTACCAACAAATTCAATGTTAAGGTCCCTCATCCATTTGTGTCAAAAAATTATGATTCTTGGTATACTGCATTTGACTAGTAATCAAACAAAAGATTCTTTTTGCTGGTCTCGAAGGCTTTTTCATTGCTGTAAAAAATTGTAATTGCATTTTTTTGGTGAAGCAACTCCTTATTCAGTGTGTCAAGTTTATTTCAATCTACTTCAGATTCAGAATGCCACAGATTTGAATGTGGAAGAAAATATTCAAAGAAGACAAAAATGGATTCATGCAGTGCGTAAATAAGAAGTAATCCTCTATTTCTCAATTGAATTTCCATAAATTTCTTGCCGTATATATTTGTGATTCTACGGTTTATATTTATCATCATTGGCAAAATTTGGTGTGGTTGGGGACTCAGCTCAGGCCCCAATAATGGATTGGGGCCAATAACCAGATCACGAAGTAAGTAAATCAAGTGAAAAAAACCACCCAAGCAGAAACTGCCAAGAGATCGGGGAATGTGTTTTCCCCCTCTCCTCAAAACAAAAAATATGGTACAAAGGAGCCAATCAGACGTCTTTGCAATCTTAATCCCATTAGTTTGGGCTTAATCCAGTATCCTGATCAAGAACACAATTTGAGACATCAATAAAAGCCATCGCAAAATAAGGAATGACCATCAGCCTTGAAAAGTTTATTGCTAAACACACAATTGCGTGAGAAGTATTCTGATAGGTTTTTTTTCATTAATAAGTTTATTTTGCTATTTGTGTTTGAAGTTTTAACTCATCCTTTTCCTTTTGGGAACAAAGTACTTGAAATACAATTTTAAAATTTAACTTTGGAATCTCTTCAAAGATTCCCTGCCCTTCACCAAGGCGGATTTTTTATTTCATTTTCAAACCCTTCAGATCCACTTCTCAAGCTTTTATTTTGTCGACCTTTAATCAGTCCACAACATGTGTAATGTCATGTCCCAAAGCTGCACAGCTCTAGTATCCAGCCACATCTGGCCAAGAAAACTCTTGCATTTTGAGGCCAGTGAGCCTTGCAAAAATCCTGTTTTTGTTCAGACTCACTGAGCCTCACTCAAGGCCAAGAAGGGGTCATCACTTCCTCAACTTTACTCCAATTGGCCAATCCTGAGTCAGGAAGAAACCACCTGATTTGTTACTGGCCCAGTCCAAGCACCTGCTGGGTATAAGCGCCTTCATTCCTCTTTGAGAGGAGAATTAAGGATCTTGTGTTAAATGGCCATTTAACTTAAATACATTTGAACCTCCATAAGTCAAATTTGTAGGGACCAGGAAAAAATTCAACTTGGGGAGGTTTTGATTTTTGGAGGTTTCCAGTTGAGGATGCAAAAACTTCTGTTTTGAGAAGAAAGGAAAAAAGTGTTGGAAATCAGAATGAGGATATTCTGGGCCAAAACTAGCTCCTTAATCAGTTTACACCTTCCTGAACTTGCAGGCAGGGGTTCATTTGCTATTTTTGTCTCTCAACTTCTTTCAAGATGCATCAAATTATTTTTAAAAATAATTTTCTCTTTCTCATTTTAAGGAAATAATAACCAGAAGGCCTCCAAAAATGTGACTCACAGCGGTTTAGAGAATAAAATTCAAGTTAGGGAGGTTTTTAATGCATTGATTCTAAGGGGATTCAGACAGGGACTTGAAAAAAAAGACTTAGAGAGGAATTTGACTTATGGAGGTTTGACTTATTGAGGTTCATCTGTATTACCTTATTCATTCTTCTGAGCTAACCAACCAATCTTACGTATGATTCTGCCATTCTAAATAACCATTTCATCAACAGCCAAATGACAATCTGTGTAATGAGAATGAAATGCTCTGAAAAGAGTTTGAGTTCTTATTCAAACCTTGCAATCTGATGGCTGCACAATTCAATTCCTTTGTCTGATGGGATCCAATGGACCATGACATGTGACACACTTTAGAAAAAAAATTTTGCCCCTACTATCAGGATATTGCAATTCCTTTTTTTTTAATGTTGAACATTATGACTCACAATCAGTGAATGTCCATTCCAGAATTTTGATCTATATATACTGTACCAAAGCTGCTGTCATGGGCAGCAAGGTGTTGAAAGTAGTGCTTCTGGCATGGACATGGTGTCTACTGGCTGGTTTCGCTCTAGTTCTTGCCTCACCTGCTGATGAAGCAGACCCTGAAGAAGGGATCCAAGAGGAGATTGTTGCCAACCAAGGGTTTTATCCATTGCTAATGCCCAACGTTCATCCTCCGTCGGTAAGATTTCCTGAAGGCTTTTTTCGTCGATCGGTTATATATTCTTCAAAAATTGAAAATAAATTTTTGCCTCCCTGTGTCGAACGAAAAAAGATCGATTTTTATATAGTTAACTAAAAAGCAATTTTTTAAAGCTTGAGAGCAAAAATCGTTGCAGTAACCTCGTGAACCTCAAGCTTCCGATTATTGACTGAGTTTACAGGATGCTAAACTCTAAAGCAAGAGGATATTTATCAAATTAAAGGAAATTGAAACTGAAAAAAAAAATTAAAAACCGAAAATGATGAATATTTTTAATCGGACATTTTGCG
The DNA here is from genome assembly GCA_905338405.1 of Notodromas monacha. Taxonomy (NCBI): domain Eukaryota; kingdom Metazoa; phylum Arthropoda; class Ostracoda; order Podocopida; family Cyprididae; genus Notodromas; species Notodromas monacha. The sequence goes on from CAJPEX010001959.1 coordinate 21,705, forward strand.
TGGAACGCATTTCATTAAATTGCGTTGATCTTCCATTTTCTTGTTCAATAAACAGAATAATAGCCATACGGGAAGAGATTTTAGTCACGAGGTAACAGATTGGAAGTTGTATTAATTGGTGATGAAAGAGATACGCACTTTTTATGTGGGAATTCAGACTGTATAACTGATCAAAACTTTGACGTCGTTTGGAGGCTTTTAACTTGTCAGAAATTATTTGAAAAAACACAATACTCAAGTAAAACTAGACGTTGGGAATTTATAAATGTACCAATAACAGTATTCAAAGATATTACAGTGTTGGTAAAACAAAATTGAGAATATCTTGCGAAATTCGTAATTGTTTTCTTTCATTCGGCTTATTTGTTTCCGCATCAATCGACTCAATTTACTACTTTTTTAAATTTGGTTGTTGTCGAAAGAGTCAATGACCTGAAGGATTAATTTCTCTCATGCGTGTGCTGATGACCTTATTTATACAACGAGCAAAAAGTATCATGTTGTGTTGGCATATCTTGGGGATCAGCATTTCGAATATTTGTGGTTGAAACATTTCCGAAATCTTTTTACAAGCTATACGATATGTCTACGAAAATAGAATTTTTCGATATTTTTTCCATTTTCAGGATGAATCTTACCTATGCACACCCATCAAGCTCAACCCGGATCAAACTTACTACATAAGTGAGTAGAATTTTAGAAATTGTCCGCTTTCAAACATATTCCAAGCGAGACAGAAAAAAATAGAATCACTGGCCAAAATCCTGTGACGATTAATCCCGTCCAGACGAATTTATGACCAGACTTGTGAAGAGTTCCCGCAGAAAGATTAAAGACGTTGAAAAAAATAGACGCTTCTTGAAATAATTGAATAAATGGTCAAGAATAAACAGAAAAACGATTTTTTGTTTTTTTCAGAATTTATCGGCATAAGTTCAAAACTTGTTGATTTTTATCGCAATGTTTCTTCCTGGTTTTTGAAAAGAGCAGTTAGCAGTTCTTAATCAAGAATTTCTGCCCACAGCAGATCATTGTCAAAATTTATTCAAAATAGAAAAACCTAGATTGAAACAATAGTAAATAAGTCTAATAATGTTTTTATGAGGAAAACTTCGTTGCTTTCTGAAAATAAAATTTCCCTGTGCAGTATTAAGCTATGATGAGACACTGCTCATCTTCTAAACTAAATTTGATCTTTCAACTAAATTGATCATCGGATTCCGGAAAGAAATCACGTACATTTTATTTTAGGAATATCGTTGTACTTTTCTTAACTTTTTTTTCTAGCCAGATTTCTTCAGGTCTTTGCTGTGACAAGATTTAACCTGACTGATTTTTGTTTTCTGTCATTTTAGCGGGTTTCAGGCCAAATGCAACGGCTGCAACTGCGCATCACATGTTGATCTATGGATGTGACTCAAAACCAGGAAGCTCCAAAGCAGTTTGGTAAATTCTTATTCAAAAAGGAAAAATCATGTTTTTATCATTCAAGCTGTGGAATTTTGTACAAGTGACAACGCTTATCTTCAGCACAGAATCATTATGATAATCCAGTACTGCTGTATTTACTTATGTACAACTCTCTTATGTACAACAGTACTGTTGTGATCTTGCTTGTTTTGCAGCATATAAGTGTAACCATTCAAAAAATCAAATTGGCATAATAAGAGACTTGTCACATAACAGACTATAGTCTGTTGCACAAATTAAGTCCATTGTGTGCTGATTGACTGCATCTATAAGCATTGCAATAAGTTCAAAACTTGTTGATTTTTATCGCAATGTTTCTTCCTGGTTTTTGAAAAGAGCAGTTAGCAGTTCTTAATCAAGAATTTCTGCCCACAGCAGATCATTGTCAAAATTTATTCAAAATAGAATAATCTAGATTGACACAATGGTAAATAAGTCTAATAATGTTTTTATGAGGAAAACTTCGTTGCTTTCTGAAAATAAAATTTCCCTGTGCAGTATTAAGCTATGATGAGAAACTGCTCATCTTCTAAACTAAATTTGATCTTTCAACTAAATTGATCATCGGATTCCGGAAAGAAATCACGTACATTTTATTTTAGGAATATCTTTGTACTATACTAAACTTTTTTTTCTAGCCAGATTTCCTCAGGTCTTTGCTGTGACAAGATGGAAACTGACTGATTTGTGCTTTCTGTCATTTTAGCGGGTTTCAGGCCAAATGCGACGGCTGCAACTGCGCATCACATGTTGATCTATGGATGTGACTCAAAACCAGGAAGCTCCAAAGCAGTTTGGTAAATTCTTATTCAAAAAGGAAACATCATGTTTTTATTATTCAAGCTGTGCAATTTTGTACAAGTGACAACGCGTATCTTCAGCACAGAATGAATATGATAATCCAGTACTGCTGTATTTACTTATGTACAACTCTCTTATGTACAACAGTACTGTTGTGATCTTGCTTGTTTTGCAGCATATAAGTGTAACCATTCAAAAAATCAAATTGGCATAATAAGAGACTTGTCACATAACAGACTATAGTCTGTTGCACAAATTAAGTCCATTGTGTGCTGATTGACTGCATCTATAAGCATTGCTGTAGAATTATGGGCCATATATTGAACAAAATATAATACAATGGCCCCCGCCTAACAGACCTCCCTTGTAAGGGATTTTTGCCAAACAGACCAGCTCTGCAAGCAGTTTTTCCTCCTGCCCAACAGACAAAATCCACCAAACAGACTTCTTTTGGTTTAAAATTAGTGTTGAAAATTGAAATTTTCAATTTTTATGTAATTGAATTCTTGTAAAGGACTTTTTGTCTAACAGACTTGTCCCTTGCACAAATCAAGTCCGCTAGACGGGGGTTGACTGTAATCATACTTGTGAATCAAAAGCTTAGTACTGAATTTATACTTGAGTACCAGCACACGCCCTTGAGTAAGGCGTGCACAGGGGTTTTTCAGTTGGAAATTTGGCTAAAATTGTATACCCAAGTAAGACTTGCACCCCAATTTTTAGTAAATCTAAAACCACAAAATTTCAAAAATTGATTCACAAAATCTGACTTTAGACATGAATTGAACAAAAATTTGATCAATTTTCAATTTTTTCAGTACAAAAAGGTTTTCTTGTTACATTTGCTTGAAATTTCTCCATCATGCCATTATGATCAAGTATAATGCACACATAACTTCCCAACACTTCTTGAAAAATTTGTACCTGCTTATATGAGCCGCACCCCTTTTTTTCTTCTGAAATTTGAGAAAAAAGATGCCTGTGGTACTCCAGTAAATACTGTGAATTTCAAAATTATCCTTGGGATCTTTCTATTGCAAGTCACTATTGTTCCCTATTTTTCACAAAATAATGTTTTACTTAATAATATTGTGCTTCAATTTTACCCTGTAGTTGTGGACATTGGGTTCAAGTTTTCTTGAACTTTTTCGCCTCAGTTCGAAGATTTTCTCCTTTCACTGACTCAAACCGTGACTCGTTCCGCTGTTTGCTCTCGTTCCATCGATTTGCATTGATTCCATTTCACTTTTTCAAAACCAGTTCGAGACACGGTCGACTTAGGAATGAAGTGTTCTTGTCCATATACTGTATAGTCTTTATAGTGTCCATTCTATGTCTTCATGGATTATAAAGAAATATACTATATATTCGCGAGTGGGCATCAACCGCTAGAAGAAAAAAAAAACTGCAACATTTCCTGCGAATTTCCAATTAGCAACGGTTGATTTCCGTTGCTGCCAGTAGCAGATCAACATAATTGTATATGTTTCAAAATAACAAATTAAATCAGCAGTTCATAATGTTTGCCGGACGTCTGCAAAATGGATTTGGTCCAATTTTGCGCAGAAACGGGTTTAAAAATCTACCATCCTTCCGTGTTTCTCTGCAGTGTATTTTCTAAATTCTTATTTTATTTCAGCTTCAATGTTGATAGTTTTAATTTGTAATTTCAAATGCATTTACAATTTTTTCGAGCAGGAATTGCGGAGAAATGTCGAGAAGTTTCGGTTCTGGGATGGACGTGGCCAAGCCCTGTAGCGGAAGTTCCAGAGTCGTCTATGCCTGGGCCATGGACGCACCGGCACTGGTACTTCCGCCGGAAGTCGGCTTCAAAGTTGGCGCGGGATCTGACATCAATTACCTTGTTCTGCAAGTTCATTACGCCACGATCGCCCCTTTCAAAGGTATACTATTTGTTTCAATATTTTGAAGCATTGAAAGGATTACAAAGTCGGCTTCAAAGTTGGCGCGGGATCTGACATCAATTACCTTGTTCTGCAAGTTCATTACGCCACGATCGCCCCTTTCAAAGGTATACTATTTGTTTCAATATTTTGAAGCATTGAAAGGATTACATAAGTTTCATCTTCATTATGGTCAATTAAAAAATTATGGACTGAAATTGGAATTGAAGTTAATGAAATGCTGGAGCACATTCTTTTCTTATGCCCAAGCAGGATTCCACTGCTGCAGAAATGAGCTATACAAACAGATTTGAGACTCTTGAAATTCAATGAAAGATTATCTCCAAAATCTCAGAGAACCAAGATAAACTGTTAGCTTTATTAAATTTCTCCTCAACCATTCTCTCCAAATTTTAATCAACTAAGACTTATCTGGGAGATGCAGGCTGAATATTTTGTGCTTTACTTTGGGTTCAGTAATTGCCTTATGTTGTAATGTGTATAACTGATATTTTACTTTGGTTATCAGGGAGGGGAAGAAAGTGTATGCATTTGCATCAGATGTGCAATTGTACAATTTTGGATGTACTTTCTCTACCTTTAATATCCATGTACAGCTTGTTATGCTAATTACTGAAATTATTAAAAATTACAAGCTGTGTGTACCTCCTTTGCTGATGTACATTATGAAAGTTAAATGACTCAGAAAGTTTTTGTATTTCAGATAAAAATAGGCTTTATTTCACTTCTGTACTTCAACACAATTTCACATGAATCAGAGACAGGACAAAACACACAATATTTCCCTATAGGATTCACACTGAGAGTCAGTGCACTAATGCCTTGGATGTGGGAACTTTGAAGCTTGTGAATGCTGAAAAGTGGAAAATAAAGCTTGCTGATCAATCAATCAATGTTAGCAATAAGTGAGAGATCAAANAGTCGGCTTCAAAGTTGGCGCGGGATCTGACATCAATTACCTTGTTCTGCAAGTTCATTACGCCACGATCGCCCCTTTCAAAGGTATACTATTTGTTTCAATATTTTGAAGCATTGAAAGGATTACAGAAGTTTCATCTTCATTATGGTCAATTAAAAAATTATGGACTGAAATTGGAATTGAAGTTAATGAAATGCTGGAGCACATTCTTTTCTTATGCCCAAGCAGGATTCCACTGCTGCAGAAATGACATATACAAACAGATTTGGGACTCTTAAAATTCAATGAAATATTCTCTCAAAAATCGTAGAAAACCAAGATAATAAGGTGTTACCTTTATTAAATTTCTCCTCAAAGATTCTCTCCAAATTGTAATCAACTAAGACTTATCTGGGAGCTGCACGCTGAAAATTTTGTGCTTCACTTTGGGTTCAGTAATTGCCTTTTGTTGTAATTTTTATTACTGATACTTTCTTTTTTATCAGAGAGTGGAAGAAAGTGTATGCATTTGTATCAGATGTGCAATTGTACAATTTTGGATGTACTTTCTCTACCTTTAATATCCATGTACAGCTTGTTATGCTAATTACTGAAATTAGTAAAAATTACAAACTGTGTGTACCTCCTTTGCTGATGTACATTATGAAAGTTAAATGACTCAGAAAGTTTTTGTATTTCAGATAAAAATAGGCTTTATTTCACTTCTGTACTTCAACACAATTTCACATGAATCAGAGACAGGACAAAACACACAATATTTCCCTATAGGATTCACACTGAGAGTCAGTGCACTAATGCCTTGGATGTGGGAACTTTGAAGCTTGTGAATGCTGAAAAGTGGAAAATAAAGCTTGCTGATCAATCAATCAATGTTAGCAATAAGTGAGAGATCAAATTTACAATATGCCCACTTTGCACAAGATTTGAGAATGAAAAATGTCAATAAGGCTTCTGAATGGTATGCATTCTGAGCTGCTTCAGAATTAAAGGGAAGTTATTGCTTTTTTTCATACTAACAGAGTTGCTTAGGTCTAAAAAAATACATACATAGAATTACAAAAAATTTAGTTACAAGAAAAAGATGCTGAAACTCTCATAAAAAATAAGTAATATACTTTAAATCAGTAACCCAAAATAGTACTGTACTAAGCTGTTCCACACGCAGTGGGAAAGTTGGAAAATGTTTCATTTCTTGTGGAAGTGCAGAGGAAACCCAAAATCCTTCCATCAAATTTTTAAAATGTAATGCTTGCAGCATGGCTGAGGATTTATTTACCTGATCAAAAATTTTAAAACGAAGCTATTCAATTTGATATGCTTCAGCCCTGTTTTCTGAAAATTCCATCCTCTCCGCATAAATGAAGCAAATGCGCATGAATGTTTTCGGTTGTGCCTTTTTGGGTGTACAGTATATATGTGCGGAGGATGAGTGCGATGAACCTTGCTCCACTTACCTTTTTCCTTTTTCTTATAGTTGGGGACTCGTGTTATTGTTATATTGTCTCGATCCGGGCAGTTCTTCTATAGAAGGTTCAACGACCTGTTGTCGTGGTCCACGAGACGAGATGAACAATCATAACGGTGCCTCGGGGATTTCATATCACATGGCTCAGATTTTAAACTTTCAATTCTTCCAGCAATTGTGGTCGGAAATAACTCAGTTGCGTGATTCGCGAGGAAATAAAGTTGCGATTTTCCATAAGTTTACATTTTCTAACAAAGGGTTCAATTTTAATCAGCTGCGAAAAAATGTTTAGCGAGACATTCTTATAATTTTTGAGAAAACTGCGGCCGTTTTTTTTTAGGAAAGAAGCTGAGGAATACCTTAAAAATATTCATAAAACACCGGGTGCAGTTTTAATTCCTATTAGAAAATAACAATTCAGAAGGCAAGTGTATTTCTTCTCTGATTTCAAATACTATTTATATATAGCAAAGAAAATAACTGAGAATAGAAAAAATAGAACTTTGCACATTCCACCCAAAGTTCCCATCATGAAAAACTCGTCCCAGTATACAGTCAACCCCTGTCTAACGGACTTGATTTGTGCAAGGGACTAGTCTGTTAGACAAAAAGTCCTTTACACAAATTCAATTACATAAAAAATTAAAAATTTCAATTTTCAACACTAATTTTAAACCAAAAGAAGTCTGTTTGGCGGATTTTGTCTGTTTGGCGGGAGGAAAAACTGCTTGCAGAGCTGGTCTGTTTGGCGAAAATCCCTTACACCGGAGGTCTGTTAGGCGGGGAACACTGTATAATTGTAATTTGTAAACAATTCAGCTGAAGCGCTGAGTACACCATAATTTACTTGGAATTCCGTGCATTTTGTTGGTACTGTATATTGTGAATATTTTCACAGGTGCTTCTTCACAAAAGAAATGGCAGCAGTTTAATTCTAAAAAAAAAAGCAGACACTGATCTATATTTGTGAACCTCATCTTATGTTACCACTATTCCATTTATTTCCTTCATTTTGAAATAATAATAAAAAATGCCCATCACCGAATATGTTCAACGAACAGGAATTCCATTCTTTTGACCTTGAAAACTTCGGTCTAATCAAAAGAAACATCTTGAAAAATTATCAAACATGCATGCGTGAAAAAAAGGCCGGACCCTTTGATGACTTCTGTACAATATTCCGTTTAAAGCGAAATATTATTCACCCCAATATTGGGAAATAATATTAATATTGAAAGGAAATTGTTTTTCTCTCTCGCAGGCGGAAAAACAGACGATTCCGGAGTGTTCCTGCATTACACTACGGAACCGTGAGTATAATTTTCTTCCCTGGATCAATTTTCGCATGAGTGCATAGAGAGAAAATAATCGCGCCAATTTTATTTGTTCTTATGCATGAACGATATGAAGGCAACCGAAAACCGCGGGCGTGTTGCTGATGAGTACTGGTGGCGTAATTATGCCTTATTCCACTACCCACATGGAATCTGCGTGCAAAATCAATGAAGACAAGGTCGTGCATCCGTTTGCCTTCAGGACACACACTCATTCTCTCGGTTAGCCTTATTGCGCAATGATTGCGATAATTACGCCGGCAATGCCCGCTCAGGATTCGTGCTTGCGCGACATCTAGAATAACATTCTCATTCTTTCCAGCCTCTAGTTTGTTCTGTTATTCCTAGATGTCGCAAGAGCATGTGTTGGTCATCGCGACCTATACGAGCTCGAGCTTGTCGAAATTCTGCGATTTCGAGGATTCAATGACATATTGTTGGCATTTATTTCAGGTCAAGTTGTGTCGGGGTACAGAGTTCGCAAAACTGAAGACTCGGGATACGACTGGCAACTGATAGGAAAACAAGATCCTCAATTGCCGCAAATGTTTTATCCAGCGCAGAATGAGCTGCAAATTCGACAAGGCGACATCATTGTAGGAGCAATATTTTTTTTCAATTTCAATTCCATGCGCATCGCTGAAATTTTACATTTTATTCCCGATATGAAATTGACAACTTTTTTTCCATTCCAAATAGGCTTCCAGGTGCACAATGAAGAGCAACAGAATGAGAATCACGACTGTTGGGTGAGTTCCATAAATTCTCTGAATGAGATCTTCGAATATTCTGCAGTGCGTGTGGTTCTCTATACTGTATATAGATATTGTGTAGGTATCGCCTGAATCTGGTAAAGATTTGCATCGAATGGCGTTGAATTAGCCTGATTTAACTTCATAATCATCCGAATGAGTTTATTCAGTATATTTTTGTGCTTCAAATCGCATGAATATTTCGAAAGTGGATCAATTTTGTCGGAATATATCTTGGGGCGACACCTGCGTTAAACTCCCAGAAGCTCGCGTTTAACTTCAAGAGAAACCGCGAGGGAAATATTCGCGCGTGGGATTCGTAGTCTCCTTTCTCAATGCGATAGCTGATTGATCGTTTTTGACAATCATTTTTTGACATTTCCAGACCGACGAATCGTCACGAAATGTGCAATTTCTACATGATGTACTGGGTGGACGGGGGAAATCCGTTGGAGCAGAAATATTGCCAAACAGCTGGTCCTCCGTTGTTCTACTGGTCGTGGTACGGACTGAGGAATATTCCACAGGACGCCTCAGTTCTTGACGAGTAATGCAAAATTTTAATTCGAAAGAGAAAAAAACATTCCATTGACGTACATGGAAAGAAAAAAAAAATGCAAGCAGCCTTGCATGATGGAAGTATTTAGTAATATAATCCTTGTTGAAAATTTCATTCTGAAGAGAATTTTGATTTTTTCCGGCTACAAAGAAAAAAAAAGAAGAGAAACATTGAGTCCAAAATTCGCCGGCCTAGAGATCGGCAAACGTTTTTCGCGCGGTGTCAAAAAACAAACAAGTCTTCTGTTTCTGCCCAATGGAAACATACTGAATTTCAATGAAAGAGATTATATTTTTTTCGTTTTTTTTCTGTTTAAAAGGAGAAGAAACAGTTTTGAGTGTGATTCAATCAGGATCGACGCGATCAAAACATTTTAGTTTTCTGCTACTGATGCGCGAAAAGAAAAGCGGACCCTATGCTTACTATACTTGATTTTCGGAAACGAACTGGAACCAAAGGTTACCTTATTCCCCAGAGTTATTGTTGGTTGATTTTGTTTTGTTGATGTTTCGAAATGGGATGACTCGGTGTTACCCTGAACAAGAGAGTAAGAAAAAAATATGCGAGACGGAAAAAGCGTGTTGTATGTTATTTAGCCCTTGTGCGGCCAAGTGGCGATATTTTATCAAAATTTTGTGCCACTGGGCACTGGAAACAAGAAAAACTCACTCTTTCACCAAGGGCTAAGTCAGAAAAAAGTCTGAGATTTTTTCTAATCCTGCAGAAAATTTTCAACAAAAATAAAAAAAAATCCATGGCTGGGTGGCGTTTTTCATGCATTCCTGTCATAGGATTTGCATGGGAAAATCTTGGGAACAAAAGAAAATTTGCCTCCCAGATTTTTCCCAACTTAGTCCTCCTCAACCTGGGTGCTTTTCAGTAACCTTGGGTCAAACTGAAATGCGCTGCCCCCCCCCCCCCCCCAGAAAAACCCCAACTCTGCTGCACACTGAGGAAGAACCCTCCACCATCCAAGGGTTAAAAGGGGCATTCAGTAACAAACAGTTGTGGGAATACAATATTCAAGATTTACTGATTGCATCTTCATCATCAGAATTCAAGATTCCAAAATCACAAATAGACAGTTTTGAAAAAGCTTTAAAAGTTTTTCAACATGACTACCAGGTCTTCTTTCCCAAAACTTCAGTTGACTGCAAGTGTATGGACTTGAAACGTTGGCCTTTTTATTTTTCTGGAAATCAATTATCCCAGAGAAGAAATATTTTCGTTTTTATTATGCTCAATTTTTATTGATTGACTCGCCAATAAATGTAGAAAAATGCATTTGTTGTTCAGTTTCTTCTTACCCATTCATGTGCAAATTTGGACCTACTATGGGCAAATAAAATGACAATTGTCAAGAGAATTCTGGCAAATTAAACTCAGGCATGAGGCCTGGTACTCCTTATTGCAGAAATGCAGACTTTTGCTGTGGGCAATCATTTTTGCAGCTAAGAACAGGAGAGTGCACACACAGAAGCTGCTGTTGGAAAAACTTTGGCAAGCCCATAATTTGGGGCCCAACAAGTAATTCTTCTTTATTGATGAAAAAAAATTTTAGCTTTGGTTCCCAGGAAAAGCAAGGACATTTCTGATTGAACTATTATCTCTCATATCCGTTGTCCTTCAACTCTTCTTTTCCTGATTCCTAAACTCTCTTGATTAAAAGAACTTGCATTTGTGTTGTGGACCCAAGCAGATCTCTGTGAAGATAAGCTTTCTTGCGTGTTGTACAAAATTCTGAACAGTGAACTCTACCTAAATTCCAATCTTTGAAATAAACCATCCCAAACTAGGACAAAATTGTCCTGGCTGCAGCGTGGTTGCTTGAAATTGTTTTCTTCCATCTCAATTCCTGAGTTTTAAAAGCTCTGATCTTTACTTGACAAACTTTGCCAAAATTGAAGCATCTTTCCAAGCACTTAGTTGATTGAATGATTCAAAGCTGATTAATTCATATCTCTCTTTCCCCTGTTTGTGAGATTCCTCTAAGCACATCATCTTTTTCCCACAGCTGCAATACAAACCCTCATAAGAGCCTCACAGGAGTTGCCTCAACAGTTCTGTGCAATTTTTATTACAAAAGGGAAGAGAAAAGTCCTTGATTGCTGTGACTTAAAATTTTCCGCGAAATTTTTTTCTGACAGGAGCCTTTCTACGCAGGTTTAGAGCAGATTTCGGAATGAATAAAAAGTCAATAATTGGCAGGTGTGCAACCAGCCAGGAATAAGCACAAATGTAAATTTACTCCGACAAAATATTTACACAAGACAAGACATACATTCAAGATATTCACGATTTGATCAAATACAATTGCAATGGGATTTTGGCCATGGTTCAGCAGAGAATTTTCAGGCACACATCACAAAATCCACTGAACTGTCATATACTGCTATGTTCCTGGGTGCAATTATGAAATTTTGTGGCCCCCCGCCTTTCTGGGGGGACAGAAACACAAAGAAGCAGAGACATATGCCTGAATTCTATTGAATTTGGCATGGAAATTCCAGGTCCCTTTACCAGAGTACAATTTGTTATGGATTTTGGAAAGTTTCCTTGATAAGGAGCTTTTTTTGGGAGGGGTTTCAAAAAATCTTTTGGATGGCATTTTCTGTTCCCCTGGGAAAAAATTTCCCTGGGCTTCCTGCATTTAGATAGGGTATTAGGTTGTGAAGGACTGACAAAATAACCACATTTTTGGGTACTTATATATCCCCCATAAAATTGTGGGTCATCTTACTGATTTTCCTAGAAGCATCTTTTGATGGCTTTATTGCTGCCAGATGATTTGATCATTTGTCTTTTGGCATGGAAATTGGTATTGGCATTCAAGTCTAAAATATATTCCCCTATAAGGCACTGCTTGTGAAAAATGTGCTGAAAACATGACAGTAAAGTTGGCACAACAATATTATTTTACAAACACAAGCTTAGCAAGAACATAGTCATACAAATTTCCAGGGTACAGTACCAGAAATCCTCAGTAATTCCTCTGGCAGGTTAAACCTTCAAGTGAAGTTGTCTTGCCAGGCCTTTCTTTTGCTCTCTCCAAATCAAGTATTGCCACTTGTTTGCTTCAATGTGGCAAACCTGCAACAGAGCAGGATTTGTCCTTTGAGTTATGACCATGCTGTTGTCATGTGCCAAGGTGAAAACAGCATAGGATTTCTCTTTGCCTGGGTGGCAACATCTCACAGGAACATGAAATAAACCCCATGCATGTGACACTCTTCATGATGATTTTAAGAAAGAAGAGTTTTGAGATTCAGATTTAAGTTTACAAAAATGACCATCCATACATTATTTTTGAATAAGTCTTTCTAAGGTGTCATTATAAGAATAATTGTTCAAGGGTATGAGACATTTTCGAATTTTATTTTTAGATTTTATAACAGTACTGTACTCTGTTCTCCTTACCAGTTGGCAACACTAGAATATAATACCAAACAAAATATATCTTATGTAATCATGATTTGTTGGGATTCATTTGAGGTCTATGACATCCTTAGCAAAGTCTGTTTTGAATCTTTGAATTGAAAAAAAATAGCATTTGGCTTCTCTTATGTAAAGGACTCTTACCCATATAGCTTTCACAGTGCGTTTCAGAAATAGATAAAAGGAACCAATGAACAAATTTTTGGACTGTTCTCAAAGGTTCAATTTCACAGCTGGTCTCCCAAATTTTGCATGTTTAATTAACAAAGATGACCAAGAAAAGCAATCAAAATTCGTTGTGAAAACGATTGAAAACGGTTTCGTCGTCAGCAGCTATAGAATATGAAAGGACTGATTTAATCGATATCCACTTGTATATGCAGATAAAACAGACCCAGCTCATCAGTATCCAAACGTCTTTCTTATTAAAAAAAAAAAAAAAAAAGATTTTTCTTGCATCGCTGGAATCATTCTAATTTTCCCAAAACTTTCACGGTTTTTCCCGTAGAAAATACTTTCTCGCCAAAAGAAACGTGCGATGATGCCGACGGTTTCTCGAATACAGTACAATGATCGTGAATCATAACCAAAATATAGTGCAGAAAGTTTTTTAAAACTGCAAATGCTGTTTTAAATTTTCTTTTTTTGCCTCAGCTGGAAATAAGATAAATTTGAATGAATTGATTGCTCTGGTAGAAAAAAACGTAATCCAAGAAATTGTATCCAACAAAATCCAGCAATGAAATTTGAAGAAAAAAAACACAAGAGAAATCAGATTACGGTGCTATAAATATTATTCATGTTGAATTTCAGAGTTTCCTTGTCAAATTTTAGTTTGTGAACTAAAGGTTTTATTCTGGTTTTTTAGACGAGTTTTTCTTATTTTTATTCATTCTATACCAGCAGAAAAAAAACGAAAAAATCGGAATAATGTGGAGTCTGGTGTGGATTTTTCTCACGGGTTTCAGTCTAGTACTTGCCTCGACTGATTATGAAGCAGACCCTGAAGACATCGAAGAAGAAATTGCCCCGAACCATGGGTTCATTCCCTTCTTGATGCCCAATATTCGTCCTTCAGTGGTGAGATTTTCAGTACAGTATCATTTTTTTAATATTTCAAATGCTTGATTTATGAGAGTTTCAAGAATTTCATCTGAACAAATAATGAATGCTGCACATCGAGGAAATCTTCAAGATACTGTACGTCTGTACCTTTAGAAAACTACTGTACTTTACTCAATATGCAGTATATAAGCTTGTTGATATACCTTTTATCGTTTCATCGTTTTAACATGGCCGGCACCGATATTTTTTTTTGTTTTGAATAGGAAACAAACACGGAATTGAAACTGATCCATATGGTTAAAAAGGAAAATGAGACACACCTAAGAAAATGTTGATCTTCGTCTGCTAATAAATTGGCAAAAAAAAACACCAGCGAAGCTTGAGCTTCTTCCAAGTCCTCCCTCAATTGACAATAAGAAAAGGATTTATTTAATTTTGCTGCATCAGCATTTGTTGGCTCAAGATTCGGGTGAGTGAATTACAAAAAAAATTTTCTTTCGACCAGGTTGACTCGTATATTTGTACATCAATGAAGCTCAACCAGAGTGAGACACGATATATAAGTGAGTGCCTGCTTTTCATTGATCAGCCATTTTCAGCTGAATGAAATATGTTTTGGAATGTTTTACTTTTGTGTTTCAGTACATTTCAGGCCAAATGCGACAGCTGCAACGGTGCATCACATGCTGATGTATGGATGCTTTTCAAAACCAGGAAGCTACCAAGCATATTGGTTTGTTGAAACTTTATTGAGAGGAATTTGATTGAAATTTCATATGAACCTACTTTGAAATGTACAGAAGTTCATTCTACAAGTGGACTTCCTCTACAACAAATCTGCTGGAGGAAGCAGAAACAATCCATTTTAGCAAGAAGTTTGCTGTAGAAAACTACAGTAACATTGAATGAGAGTCTGGAGCAACCAAACAAAATTTCATTGTAGGAAGAAAATCAGTGTAAACAAGAGGGTTGTGGAGAGGGTCCACATGTATAATACTAGCAGGAAAATGTGTTAATCCTTATCTATACTCCTTGTACAGTACAGGTATGATATACTGTTTGTACAGTACCTTACAATTCAACCTCACTCAATTTGACAGTCTCAAAATTTGATGGTCAAATTTGAAGGGAGGTTGAAATTTTACCCTTGCCCTGCAATTTGACCTGTGTTGGCCGCTTTTTTGCATGTTTTTACTTACAGTAATAAATTTAATATGGAGTGCTTTGCAATTGAACTAATTTGAAATTTGATGCTAGTTTGGCTATACTGATTAACCCTTGAGCAGCGGAGTCAGACTATTTTTGAAAAAAATTGTTTCACATCAGGGAAGAAAAGGAAAAAAGACAACAAGGAGCTGAGGATGACAAAGTTTGGAAAAATCCCAATATTGTTTTTTCTTTTTGCACAGAAAAATTTTGCAGGAAAATAAAAAAAATTCTATGTTGAGCAACAGGCTTTTCTCAGATTAATCCTGACTTTGCCTCAGCCCACCTGGAAGGGCTTTTCTGACCTTCAGAAAACTGAAAATGCCCCAGCATACAAAAATAATCTAATTTTGGCTGGCAATGGGGAAGAACCCTCTGCTGTCCAAGGGTTAAGGTCAAATTGCAAGGTGCCATCTGTATTTCATAATCTATCATTTCAAGCTTGATCATGCATTTAACCCTTGGGGGGCAAAGTTGGACTATTTTTGCAAAATTTTGTTGCACTTCAGGGCAGAAAATAAAAAAAGGACAACAGGGATTTGAGGACGAAGTCAGGGAAAAATCTGATGTTTTTTTTTCTTTTTGCACAGAAAAATTTCGTGGGAAAATGAAAAAAATGCTATGCTAAGCAATGGGCTTTTCTCAGATTAATCCCAACTTTGCCTCAGCCCACCTAGAAAGTCTTTTCTGACCTTCAGAAAAGTTAAAATGCCTCAGCATACAAAAATAATCCAATTTTGGCCTGCAATGGGAAAGAACCCACCGCTGTCCAAGGGGTAAATCCATTAATAGATGCTAGGACATTAATTTGTTATGAGAGCGATTTTTGCGCAAAATAGAAGTGTTTCAATGAAACAGTTTACTGATTTTCATGAGATCAAACACTCATGTCAGATGAGAATGCAGAACAAATTCAATGGGCAATTAAAATGTATAGGTAATTTGTATTTTCTGCTTCATGCATGTCAATTAGTGGTATTGTGTTAGAAATGTATTCCTTCAAATCTTACTGGGCGTTTTTTGAACTTTTTAAAGTGATTTTATCCATTTCACCTTGATTGTAATGGATTCCTTGTCCAAAAGTTACTACTGTATATATTGAATTATGTCTTGAACAAAACAAATGCGATCAAGAACACCCTTGACTGTTTTCATGTTTGTTGCTCAAGGCCCCATTTTAATAAGAAATAACAAGATCAAGCACAGTAATGTAATACTGTACGTACTTGTACACAGTACAGTGAATACCGCCCTCACCATAAGTTATTCTTCATAGTCAATCAAATAAAGACTGGCAAGTTAGGTTAATTGAAAGATATCCCTGCATCAGAATGACATTAATTTTTTCTTTATTTACGCCTATTCAACTACAGGAAGTGTGGTATGGTCTGCAGTGGAAGATCCAGAGTCATGTATGGCTGGGCCAAGGATGCCCCGGAACTTTTTCTTCCGCCGGAAGTTGGCTTCAATGTGGGGCGTGGTTCCGGCCTAAAATACCTTGTATTGCAAGTTCATTACTCTAATGTGGCTCCTTTCAAAGGTATAATCTGGAAAATGTGCTCAAGTGTAGAAATAGTGGCACTTTGCAGCAGGTTAAATTTTGATATAACAAAGAATTCTGCAAGAATCATAATGAAAATTTGTTCTGAAAAAATTGTCAAGTCAAAATTCTCATGTAATATTAAGGCATTTTCCCTGGAAAATCAGATACAGTCAAACCTCATTAAACCACCAACGTTTGCGCAGCAGAATTTTGGCAATTCAATGGGGTTGGTGGTTTATTGAAGGAGGGTGCCTCATTTAAAAAATAATAATTCTGATGCCCACCCTTCTCCACCTGCCAGGTCATTCTTTGTTTCTTGAAAGCTCTCCCATTGTATACATATTCAGACACAGCAAACCAAAAGTTGTATGCTGCGTTTCAACAGAAATTTGTTCAAAGTTAGTTAGGATATGATACTGTACTTGAATTTGGATCATTTGGGGGTAGGCTAATTTAAATTGATTTAATTGATATTGGGAGGGGTGGATGAGTTTTCCATTTTTCCAATTTCTCTTGAATGAAACTCTGTACACAAATATTGAAGTGGAGGGTAGTATGGGGCAATGAAAGGCTGGAAGGAATTGTTTTTGGCAGAAAAGTTGAACAGCACGAAGTCAATCTGTTCTGTCTCACCAGAAAATTCACAAAATGGAAACAATTATATTTAAATTTTTCAACCAGCACAATGTCCCTTGTATTCTAAAATTTACAACTTTTTTATCTACAAATTTGTTTAATGAGTGCTCATTTCTGAATAATGAATTGTGTTTTTTTCTGGCCATGCCACCTTGGATAAGATTCTGAAATTCAATTGCCTTGGAGGTAGGAAAAAACGTTGGCGGTATTGGAGTAAAAAAATGCAAATCTCCAGTTTGTTCTGTAAACATTTTTGGCAGATGGTGGTTGGTGGCTTAATGGGGGTCTCCTTTGGCTTCAAATAAGTTAGGGAGATTTGTTCAGGAGAAAAGTTGGTGGGAACAGAGGGTGGTGGTTTATCTGGAGGCAGTTCAACAGGGGTTGACTGTATACTTAGTTTTTATACTTGAATCCTGTTTTTCTCTGATTCAACAGAATCAACACCAAACCAATTTTTCAAAACAGAGTGAAGAACTCAGCAGAATAGACAAATATAACTGTCAAATAGGGAGTAAAAAAAATTCATGAAAAATCTACATATAATATCGAACAAACAAATTTTTTCCACCATTTACTTTCTTTAATGTCCGGAAGACGGAATTCCAATAATTGATGCCAGAATTTTTTGGACAGAATCGCGTGTAATATTTTCATATCATTTCAAAGAAAATTTGTCATGCGTTCAAGAAGACGTTTTGAGAAATCCTCTACCGTGTATTATTGTGCTGAAACAAATTCCAGACAGCATTCTGCAAAAAGCTTAAGGCGTCAGACATGATGCAAAAATTGAAAGCAGTGTCAATATGGCACGTCATTCACGCGATATATATGGACTTGGAAAACTTTCTCAAACAGTATTTCCCTCATCAGAGATTCCTTCGCAATTAAAAAAACATTTAAAACTCGACTAAATTACCCTCTTGAATGTGTCGTGTCGGAAATGAATTCTTTTGCAAATATTGAAATATATATTTTTCCCCACAGGAGGGAAGAGAGACAATTCTGGAGTGTTTCTGCATTACACCACTGAACCGTGAGTTTAAAAATATGAAACACATTTCTCAATAATAATAATTCTTGAAATTCCTCTGCTCATCATCGAACAAGGCAGCCAAAATCAGCCGGTGTGTTCATGTTGTCAACCGGCGGTGTAATTAAGCCGCACTCAACCGCACACATGGAATCTGCGTGCCAAATAAAAGAGGACAAGGTCATTCATCCATTTGCTTTCCGGACACACACTCATACCCTGGGTTAGAAAAGCAAACACTGACTAGAAATATAATTTTTCTGCATTTTTTCCTGAAGGAAAGCAAATAGACGTAGTTGTCATGCATGAGCGACATCTACGTGAGGAAAGCGGAGTAATTTTCTGTCGTTGCTCTGGAGATAACCAAGGATGATGAAGAAGTAGTTATTTTTCCAATCACTAGATGTCGCTTTCTGCTACCAGTGAGAAAAACACGACAGAATCCTTAATATGTTGGATTGATAAGCTTCACTTTTCAATGGTTGGCCAATAAGTTGAAAAGCATAATATTCCTTGAATATTGCAAAATAATTGTTCTAGAGTTCGCTCCTGAGCCAGTTTCTGACCCGGATCTGACGGAAAAGCATAAGCTAACTTCGAAAAAAAAAGGCAGCAAATTTCTCGTGTTACTCAAAATTTTAAAACGACAAAAATTGTGCTGCAGGTCGAGTCGTGTCCGGATACAGGGTTCGGAAAGCCAAAGGTCATGGAGATGACTGGAAACTTATCGGGAAAAAGAATCCGCAATTGCCACAAATGTTTTATCCGGTGCAGAATGAACTGGAAATTCGAAAAGGCGACATTATTGTGAGAACAGAGTTACCATTCTTTGATTAGAAGTGTATATACTCATTGCAAGTATTGTATATGTAATCATTTTCCGAAATTTTTAACAATTCTGATATTTTATCGTTAATATAGGCTTCGAGATGCACAATGAAGAGCGAACGGAAGATAACCACAACCGTGGGGTGAGTTTCTGCACACCTTCATGGAACATTTGAGCAAGTGTCATTTTAGCATCATGCAACACTTCACCATGCAACATTTGAGCTGGGCTACTTTTTAGCAAGGGGACATTTTAGCCAGGCCAACAGTTCAGCAAGTACCCATTTAAGCAAGTTAACAACTGAGCTGCATACACCACTGTGTCATTTCAGCAGGTTTTTATTTTTTACCACGTTTTTATGAACTCACTTTCTTGTCTGTCGTTCTGTCTGTCTGTTTGTCCGGATCAAATTTTGAAACTCAAATTTCACTCACTTCCCGACTAGCTATCAAGCTGAAACTTTCAGGATAGCTTAGAAACTGATGACAATGCAATCTTTTGTGAAAAAATTAATTTTAAGAATATTTTTTAAAAAGAATAAAATAATTATAGTAGATTTCTATAATAAAACTTTGAGCAGGTTTTCCTTGGCCCCAAGAAAAAAACCCATGGTGAACTGAATTGGTCGCAGAGGTCCGAGTTCAATCCCACCCCCTGGAACATTTTTTTT
>CAJPEX010001960.1:0-46089 GCA_905338405.1 Notodromas monacha
CGGCAGCGTCAACACCCTCCTGGCCTCCTCCACTAGCCTCAGGAATGGCTGCAACCAGGGCTGAAGACACAAAACAAAAGGAAACACCCAAGAAAGCCATGCAGTCATGCAACACCACAAACGTATCGACAAGCTAAGTCTTACTTGGTTTAAATGTGGTCATGCGTGGAATACGTGACCTTATAGTTGCATAACCATCCTTAACTTTGTTTACGGTAGATTCATGCACAAACGGTTTAGGAGTTAGATTGGTCATTTCAATTTCTTCAATTTCCGATTTAGTTTTGATTTGACGTGGTTTGGGACAGTACTGTTAAAAGTTGAAAAGATCAAAAGAAAGGCAACATGCAAGGAACGTGTTTTAAAAACGGAAAAGGTATTAAGAAGAAGATTAGGAAGTACCTTCTTCCTCAGGCAATGAGCCAGCCACCCAAACACCAGTCCAAAAACCGTCAGACTAAGGCCGCTGATAAGCCCAACAGCCCATTTGGAGAGCACTTCCGTTGAAAACTCAGCACCCAAAACAGCTTTCCCCTCCACAAAGGTCAGAGTAACATTTGCACGTTCCCCCGTAAAAAGAGTCGTCTCCGGAATATCCGAAAAGTTTTTCAATACGGATATCAGGATAGATGGCTTGTTGGCTATGAGATCACAAACAAAGAAATTTAGTTTTCAATTTTTTAGCGTTTTTTGGTAATCCCTTACCAGGGACAGTCGTAGTTTCTGTTTTCACTACAGACGTTGACGGAAAAGCAGCAGCAGTCACCGTCAGAGTAATCGACTCCGCCGTAGGAAGCGGCGTCGAAACAGACAAGTCGGGTTGCGACACAGATGTCGCCGCTGTAGGCGTCACCACCGTCGCAGCAACGGTCGACAGCGTCGTCGTTGGAATCATCAATGTCGTCAAGACGACCGAAGTGACCTCCGTCAAGACTGCTCCCGACACGTACCCAACGCACAGGTCCGCAGGATTGACAGCAGAGGCTATGAAAACCCCCTTGCATCGAGTCGGCTTCAGCAACTCAACGACCTGACAAACACAACCAAAAACTGGAGCAAAACCTTCGGGAGAACCTTTTTTCCAACGTACCTTGATGCCAAAAAAATCCAAACAACCGAAATCTAAGACAGGACCAGTTAACACTACCCTGCCATCGAAGTCGGACGCTCGAACCGCATCCGCATTGCACGCCTCCGTACAATGTAGGCGGCCATCTTGGACATGACAACGCCCAGCTGACGCATCGGGATGCACCACCAACACCAACAGCAAGATCGTGACCGCAAAACCCGCCATTCTTGAATAAAACTGTGATAATTTCAAAAGATGCACTTGGATCAGATCTGATCCTACTTTGTTAAGGGTTCTATGGGAATTCACCTTTTCATTGAGAATTCGCGAACCGAAGGGTGAAATCTGTCGAAACTCGCAGGAAATCTTCTTTTCACTACCTAGAACCGAACGAACAGTTTAGTTTTTTCATTTTCAATCGCGTTTCGCGTAAAAATCAATCGTTACGGGTATCTCGCGAACAAAATCCACAAACGACAAAACGCAAAATTCACCCCTATTTCCGACCAAAAACCGCCCGAAAACAATAGGAATGTGTTTTAAGAACACTTAAGAGTAAGATCAAGCGAAAAAACACGCGGAATGAGCGAATTTTAAACTTTACAGTTTTTAATTAAGGGCTTAAGGGGGTCAGGAGCACATACCTGAAAGGGGGTGTAAGGTGAACTGAGGAATCAGGCATTGGCATGCCAGACCTCTGCAGCTTCCTGGTGAACTTGAAGGAGTTGAGGGGAGGCAGATATGGTTATTATTACCATTCTTATTGCCCCCCATGAGAACGTTTTCCTGTGTANAATAAACATTTTGAATACTCTCACTGAGTAACTTTTGCGTTTCCTTTGAAAGTCGCGGAAAACGATTTAAATCTCTGATCCTCTTTTCCATTAATTATTAGAAAGCCGTACTCAACGACTGATCATCGTTGACCAACAACTTTCGTAAAATAGTTTTTGGATAACAAGTTATTGAAAAAGTTATGTGTTTTTTAAATTGCTGGTATAAATCGAAGAGTGCTTCAAGTCCGTTTTTACATCAGAATATATTTTTGATATGTAAATGGGTGTGTATATCAACGTGTTAAATTCTTACATCTTCAATGTTTCGATTATAAAATAAAAACAGGTTCGATTGTTCTGTAGATGAAAAAAAGCGACGCTCCGAAGGTCTCGCGGGAAGTACAGCATTGAGTATGAAAAGCTGAATCAAATTAATTATCAGGAAGTGAATAGAGACTATCGAGAATAGATAATAAGTACAGTACTGATTTATTGTGCTCGTAATTTGATACATGATTCAAAGACTGAAGAGACGGGACGTTTTGATTTGTAGGAACCGGAAAAATAGTCATTGACGAGGCATCGGGCGAGTTTTAGGGGCTCTAAAAAAGAGATTGGTGATTCAATTGGTTCAGAAAGGGTTCCTTCCTTCCATGTAATTCGATAACGTACAAAATATTCCGAGACAGCGAGTAAGAATATAATTTATACTTTCATGTCTTTTAAAAATCACTGCGATGCTAAAACGTGAAACCAATTCATTGTAGGCAAAAGGTGTGAAGATTTATTTCCGTGGTGCACTGCTGAAAACATTTCAATTGGGTTTTGAAGCATCTCCATACTTCTCCACAGTGTGCTGAATTATAATTGTTCCAGAAATAAATTCATTCATCTACATTTAGAAACAAGGCTTTTGAAGTCACTTTTTGCACCAAAAGCTTGTGCATCAGTGAGATAAGAATCTGGCATGAAGGTTTTCCAGATTCTTTTCACCAAAGAAACATTAGGTTTAGAAAAGTGAAAATATCTCAAGATCTGTTGATTTTTTTAATTTTTATATGATGCACGAAAAGTTGGAGAACATCTTTGGCTTCAATTTATGATGTTGTGAAATTTTGTAAGTGTAAAATTTGTGGAGTTATTTGCTTCAGAAGTTTGCGCGTTGGGAATTGTGCCATAGGCCAAGCATCTTTTCTTTGCTGATTTTATTTCTTTTTGAAAGTGAGTTTTTATTGCACAATGCCAGATTGTATTTGCTGACTGTGTGTGTGATTGTTGTCTTCATGAAACCTGTGATCAGGGACAATAATAAGAGTCCTCTTTCAACATCCAAGGAGTGAGGATGCTCCAGCTTCTCTTATTTTTCTGCAGCCATAATGTAGTTTTGTATACTTTTAAAATTAAATTCCCTTGGAGGCTGGGTACCTGCCTCAGCACTCAGATGTCTCTTGCATCTGAAATATTTTTAATGCAGCTTAAAATCTGCAATATATAATCATTTCATTTTTAAAAACGTGAATATAATCTCACCGGTCGCAGATGTGGCTCGAGATTGTTCTGGAAAAAGGATATGACAGCAGAGATTACGACCAAGTAGAGATCCAACGTCATCAGCTGGGACGAGAACAGCGGGTCGACATCAAAGGGGTCATCTGAGTTATGAACAAAGAAAACCGTCAATTTGTTCCGCATAACTATCGGTATCTTCAGATCAAGAGCCGCCTAAAAAGTTAAGCAACAATTCAAAATGAAACGCGTTTCCCAGTATTGCTTCCAAACTCTTTGATCAAGTGGGCACAGTACATACCAGGGGTCTTACAAAAGTTCAAGTATTTTTCCACTGCAGTAAGTTTTTCCAATGAAATGTTTCCAAATTTTCAACAACAAAAAGCATAAAATGCACACCTGTTTTTTAAATTTTTACATTTTTACACCCATCCATGACGCACACAAGCTTTTCTTCCTCTCAGTTTTGAGAAAAAAAAGTGCATGTGGTACCAAGTAAATACAGTACAGTACATTGGGAGACTTGGAGGAGGCAACCCTTGGTATTATTGCCAAATCATTTTTGAAAATTTAGAAGGGAAAACTGGGACACACGCATGAATCTGTGGGATGGGTACCACATCTTTCAAGTGAAGAGCATCCAGAGAGCCTCAAAAGTGATTTGAGCACACAAAAATCCCCAAAAATACTGTACGTCAAACAATAAAGGCTAAATTTCTTCCTTATGCCACATGATGTCCTTTTTTTAGCAATACTATTTTCCAGCTCAATTGTATGCCGTTTCAATCGCAATTCCCAGGACATTTGTTAGTCCCCTGATCTATTGCAGATGGCCCTTTAAAATGATGATGAGCAGACATCCATCCTCATGTACAGATAGTCAATGATGTGAGTTCAAAGAGCGTTTGGTACAAGTAGCGGAGAAGTTATTGCGGGCACTGGGAACGGCTCTCCAATTCGTTTGACTGCTCAGGCCAATGAACCACAAACCTCCAGATGGCGCCAATGAGTGCGTGTCAACGGTTTTCAAGACCCTCCAAACGAAGGCGCCAAGCGTGATGGTCGACAAACCCAGCACAGCGTTTGGTAGCATGAACCCCGAACTCTGTGGACCACGTGACAATCGATTCATCATCACATTCGCTTAGTGGATTTATACGAGTATGGAGCATAACATGTCCTTTTCATCCAGGACCTGTGTTTAAAACTACTGAAGGCGTGGCATGTTGCATTGAAAGGCGCGCTTTGCCTCTGTGCTGGTCAAAGCATGAGTATAAGGCAACATGAGGTATGAATGGGACTACCCTTGAATTTATCCCCATCTATTGGCTTAATATCCGTAGAAACTGTACCTGTTGGCCTGTAGATGTTCCAACTCTTTTAACCCTTGTGTCGCAATGTTGGGATATATTTGCACAATTTTGTTCCCATGAGCACGGAAAATTAAAAAAAAATTCTGAACCAAAGCCTATAACACAAGAAAAACTCAAATATTCATTTTTTATAATCCTGCAGAAAATGTTGCCTAAAATTAAAAAATATTCACTGAGCAACATTTTCCCCTATATTCCAAGGATAGGATAACCATTGAAGATTTCTCCAGACAATCTACCCAGCTTTTCCAAACTTAGCCCTTCTCAACTGGTGGGTTTCAGTGTTTTCTTCAGTTGAGCTGACATGTGCCTCCCTTGGAAAAATATTGAATCCACAAAGCGGACTGGATAGAAACACTCTGCATTCCAATGGTTGAGACAAGACTCATCAGCAAGTTCCTCCATCATTGAAGGTATTGCATCATGAATATTTGCTTTATGAACAGGTGGACTCTCTATAATAATCTCATTTACAACAATATTCTCTGCATAACAAATTTTTTTTCAACCCAATAGGGTTCTCCCATGTTTTAGAAGTTCTCTATGACAAAATTGTGATTTTCCAATTCTTCTGGACCCTTCCATTTTGTTGCAGATGGAGTCCACCTGCACCATATTTAACATCCGCAGTGGGAGGAACAACCCGTAGGATCCTACAGGGGTCGGGGGGGGGGGGGGGGAAAAAAAAGGACATCAACAGTGGGAGGAACAACCCGTAGGATCCTACAGGGGTCGGGGGGGGGGGGGGGAATAATAAGGACATCATGTGATGTGTCTCTGAGGCCTTTTGCACCTTGAATTAATTTGCCTACTTGAAAACTCATCAATTAACGTTAAGTTGTCAGGATGGCCAAGCGGTCTAAGGCGCTGCGTCAGACTGCGTCACAGTCTGGTTCTGCAGGTGTGGGTTTGAATCCCACTACTGCAATCATTTTTTCTTTTTTTTCATTTTTTTGTCTGCAGACGCTCTACTACTTGTTTATATACCAGTCAAATCTTTTTTCTGAAATTTTCAGGGATGTGCATGAAAGGTACATGTGTATAAAATTGTCAAATAGTTTCTGAAGTTCAGGAGTCTATTTAATTTAATTTGACTGGTAAATGTTGTACCAATTTCATCAGAAAAACTTTTCACAATTGAGATAATTGAAAATTTTGTCAGGAAATTATCACTAATTCTTGTTAAAATAGTCGCCTCAGACAGGCGCCAAGAAAAATTAGCATTAATCTTAGAAAACGCACTTTTTGTGAGCCTGAGAACCAAACACAGGTTTGGTTCCCAGGCTTGCCCAAGGACAGTTTCCTGATCTCCAAAGGAAGAAATGAAAGTGGCCAAATCTGGCCTTCATCCTCTAATCCCAAAAGTTGTAGTGATCAACCAAAAACCACAAATATGACACTCTGCGTTGAACTCTCAAATTGTACAGATCTCTGGAGAACTCTTGTGTGTATCAAATCATCAACCAATTCTGAAATCTGTATTTTCATTCTTTCATACTTGTGAAATTCTTCAGTTGTTCTGATCAATCTTGTTTTGAAAAATATACCAATTTACAATAGGATGATAAGTCCCAGCCACAGCCCGGCTGCTTGAATTGTATTTCATTTCTCTCAAACTATCTGAAACCAGTTACAAATTTTGTATACCTTTCACCTTTTGTGTGGTAAAAGAAAAATCCTCTGTTCATCTTTTCCTGCATTCATGTTCAAGTCATGCGTAAGTGAAAATTTGTGTTTTCTTATTTTTGAAATATTGCAGTTTTAGAGTCACTAAAATCAGGGAACATCTTACTTGGGAACTAGAAAAAAAAATGTTGAACAGTTTTGACTGAAAACCCGTAGAGCATGTCTTACTCAAGAATGCTTGGTACTCCAGTAAATACGGAGTATACGGACTACCGAGTAGAAAAATCTTGACTCCACTGCCCAGAAAAAAATTTTGAACAGTATTCTGATTTGCATATACAATATTGGGGTGAATAAATCTTTGCTAATCTTCGACATTCATTTGAAAACCATTGTATGAGATGACGTTAAGAAAGACAGTGTATTTCCCGAGTTCAAAAATCCCATTTACAGTATTACCGGTACTTAATTTTAAAAAATTGATCGTAAGTTGATGTCACAACGAGGCTGTTGACCTTGACGCCATATCGGGCCTCACACAGGACATTCCCAATTCCAATTTAAATCATGTACTGGAGGAAAAGATACTTTACTCTGCTTGTTCCGTGTTGTAGCAAACTCATTTCACTTTTTAAGTCACGCATAAACAGAATCCGATCGTATAGTGTAGTAGGAAATCTTTCAAGGAGTCTCTGGAAGCCTTTCGGTGTTGCCCGGGAGCATTTACATGCCTGGAACAACTTGTGTAGGCATTTTAGGGTGTGATTCATGGGAGATGGTTATCCTGAAAGTTGCTTTTTTCCTTTCAATTATTCAGCCGTTTCTCAGTTATTTCTTATAAGTGGTTGAGATCATTCGAAAAACGACTTCTTTATATATTCACTCATACCTTGAGTCACAGATACATATTTTCAAGACATATTTTTTTGAAGACCTCTGCAATACAACTGCTTCAGGCCGCCGATTGAATTACATTTTTGCTGATTTACCATCATTTATAAATAGTCTTCGAGAAAAGTATCTATTACAGCCAGTAAGCATACAATGAATATTCTCCATCTCTTTTCTTTGATAAGTTCTTCGGGTATTTTTGGAAATTGTGCAGAATGTCAACAACCGTAGCCCAAGACATTACACTTGCAGTTTATGCAATTCAAGTTTCCGATATTAGTCGCGCGGTTTGCACATACTGTACTACTAATGCCGGAAACTTAATCTTAATTGAGAACGAAATCTTTTAGACTCAAATCCAACTCAATTCGAGTCGAACTGCATGTGAACGACTCACTATATTTTTACCTATAACGCATGATATGGTTGGTTAGATATTTTAAAGAGCTGCCCATTGGAAATTTTCAATAATTTTTAAGGAGACACCTCGAACACAGATTCCTACTTTTATAGATAATTTATTAAATTTTTTTCAACAGGATTAGAAACAATTCACGAGAGAACACAAAAAATAAAACACATTAAAATAATATATAGTGTAAAAAATCAAAAGTTGTACACAATCTCAATGAAATGGAATTTATAATGACAACAGAGGGTGACTCTCTTATTCTAACCCTCTAAGTTGAGAATTTTCCCTGAAAATTAAGGAAAATTTGCAATTAACCTGTAACAAATTATCTCATGAGATAGTGTGTTACAGTTTAATTGCAATTTTTCCCTAATTTTTCAATTACCGATGGGCTTTTTAAATATCTAACCCAACCATCATGCGTTAGTCTGATGGTTGGGCTAGATATTCGATTGGATTTGAGTCTCAGTAAAGATTTTCCTTTATAGTTCGAAAATTATTGCTCTTCCATTCTTCAGTATATAGGGGTCAACCGTATTAAAATTATTGCAAATTAAAATGCTGGACTCACTGATGTGAATTCACACAAAAATTACAGATCAAAGTATTTTGTAAATTAGACGCAGGAAAAATGACAAAATTACAAATTATTTTCTGTGCCGTGAAAAATCCGATTCAGCGATTTAATGAGAATCATCAGACGCTCGTTAGTTGGGACAACAGCACCACTACCATTCCTTTGTAACAGAAAGATATTTTCCAAATCAGTAATACGTAAAACAGTTTTCAAACAAGTATAGGGGTTTGAACAAGCCGTACCAATTACACGAAAATCCCTCCACAATTAACATGGCCTTGGTCTTGTAGTGTTTGTCCGTTACATTTTTTTTTAACTTTCCGCGTAACGAACTTTCAAGGCGCCTACATTTATCCTTGTAAGAACTTTACATATTCTTTTATCTTCAGAAAAGAAACCTATTTTTTGATACTGTTCATTTGGTTGGAAAAAAATTGGAAAATTTCTCACCGCATGCATAAAAGCTGCCACAGCAGGGCCAACGAAGTACGCAGTACCAAGACTGACAGCCACGAGTACCTGCAGAGTGCGGACAGAAAAATGATACTGAAGCTCAAATTCCGGAATAAAAAAATTCATTTAGTGAAGGAATCCAAGACTGATTAGTTACAAAAAAAAGAGCATGCGCCCGAACGACATTTGAATCTACGAGTCAATTGAATTGAGTGTAACCTCACCATGGTTCCTTTTACGTCGTCCTGGAAATTTTCAGCGAGTATTCTCAACGCGCAAATCGCCACAAGTGCAAATCCGATGCTGGCAGCCAGTTGGAAAATAACGCTGAGGATGAGGAACCATGTGCCGCTGCCCAATTGATCAGTGGACCTCGAAATTTTAGTAAAATAAAGGAATTGAATCTCTGGATGTCAGCCTCAGATATGCTGATGACCTCATTCGAGAGTCATGAGTTTTACAGCACTCCAAATATTTTAAATATAAAGCGATCCCACGCGAAATATGAAGAGAGGGAGGAAAAAGGAAAGGGATGCGGGTGAAATTTTCAACTTTTGCAGCTCTCGAGAGCAGAACGATTTTGAGCTCATATATACGAGAGGGGTGTTCCTTAGACCCCTATTTTAGCCAATTACTTTTCTGCTGATGAGGATAGAATTAAAAGTCTGCTTCATCTGCCTCAAGTCTAGATTCGTTTCCTGAAGCTCAACTCCACAGGAACTGATTTAATTGGAAATTGAAGGACTGACAAAACCAAAAGTTCTTCGTTTTCACATACCATGTGGTCAGTTCATGTGACCAACTTACTCCCTGAGTTTAATAAAAAAAATTCAGCGTCCTTTTTTCAGAGGCAATCTTCTCAGAACTTGGAGAACAAGAAGATTATCTTTCTCTATTGCAATTTAAATCGAGTGTCATTGGGTTTATTAAAAACATCCATTTTACTGTATATTCATTTATTGTGTCTTATTCCATATGTTCTCTCAGGAATTCTTTCGAATACAAATAGAACAATGTTGAATGATTTATCTGAAGAACTAGAACTTGTGATAAATGTCTCCTTAAATGCATGCTTTTTATCACAAAAATCGTTGATCTCCCTGCGTTTTAATTGAAATACATGCATGTTCCATTCTTGTGCTTGGTTTTTGCATTCAGAACTACAAAGTAAAGGTAATTAATGAACAGTCAATGTCCAAAGCGCTGCGCATTATTTCAATTTTGGCATTAAAATAATTCCACATACATTTTAGGCTTTTCTGATGTTTAACCAAAATAATACTTTCTCTGATAGCAACCAATTACGGTAATTGTGAACGGCTTGGCCAAATTTAATACTTTGCCCGCATATATGACCAGTCCATGCCAAATTCGGAAATGTTTGTAAGAGTACCTGACAAAACCTGATACGTCTAATTTGTTTCCGGAAACTGGCAGAGAGAAAATTTTACAGAATTTTTAAATATTCACGTGTGGTACTATATTTTCATTTTTGCCATGCTTTTCCGGGTGCTGTCAGCAGGCACCCCACTAAATGATGATTCAACGAATATTATTATGCGAAAAACAAATTCATTCTATACGGAAATATCAGCTGTACGCCTTCTCGGTACAATTGATTGAATCCGAAAACGCCACTCTTCCATCATTAATCAAAATTGTACGATTGCGACGGTTCAGATAACAACGTCTGCTACAGCACCCCTCGAATAATAACGGTTGGTAGAAAAAAATAATAATTTAATTTCATCCAATCTCTGACGAGATTGTAACTCGAGGTTTACTTTTTTCACATACCCAAGGCAAATGGTCGCAATCCCTGTGATCCAGATTCCAGCGATCAGCATTCCTTTTTTCGAGGTACTCTGAACAAAAAGCTGTCGAGAAAAATGGCATGAAAGATTTTCGTCTGAAGACGAGAATCCAACTGGCCAAAACACGGTTGCCAACAATAGGTTCGTGAAAATGTGCATAGTTTAACCTCACCACTCACGAATTTTGTGAATCACTGCGAAGGCTCACATTTTATCAAGTTGAGCAGCTAGTACCCGAATAATAATATGAATATTTCGGCTGCAATCGTTAACGAATTCAAACAGCAAGGAAAAGAAAACTGAGGGGAGAAGTGTAGCGAAAATGTGTGATACTCACGCGTTTTGTCAATAATACCCCGACAATCGCTGACACAAGTCCTTTTGCACCAGAAAACAGCATGCTTGCGTAAACCCCGATTCCATAGGCATTTATCTGCAAAAATCGAAGAAGCCGAGGTTCAGATACGCCAATCACATAATGACTTAGTTGTAAGGAAAAGGTTGTTGGAAATTAGACCAAAATTTTGTACAGTATAATATTCTGATCTACCTTAACCCTTGGACGGCGAAGAGTTCTTTCCCATTGCCGGCCGAAATTGGATTATTCTTGTATGCTAAGGTGTTTTAATTTTTCTGAAGGTCAGAAAAGACCTTCCAGGTGGGCTGAGGCAAAGTCCAGATTAATCCCATGAAAAGCCCATTGCTTAGCATAGCATTTTTTTCTTTTTCCCACAAAATTTTTCTGTACAAAAAGAAAAAAATATCGGATTTTTCCCCAACTTTGTCCTCAAATCCCTGTTGTCCTTTTTTATTTTCTGCCCTGAGGTGCAACAAAATTTCGCGAAAATAGTTCAACTTTGCTGCCCAGGGTTAAAAATTGGCGAAAGAGTCCAAATTTCATGGGTATGAATGTTATGGCTCAATTTTGGTCCATTGCAGTTCTATATGCAGTCCGGAGCAGTGTTCCCCCATGTCCGGTCAGCCGCCAGTTGGTCAGACCATGGTCGCGCACC
Source organism: Notodromas monacha (assembly GCA_905338405.1). Lineage (NCBI taxonomy): Eukaryota > Metazoa > Arthropoda > Ostracoda > Podocopida > Cyprididae > Notodromas > Notodromas monacha. The sequence continues at coordinate 11,514 of CAJPEX010001960.1, forward strand.
GGTCAGCCGTCAAACGTTCTTTGATCCAACTGGCATGCACCCTGGGCAGTCCTGGTCCTCCACAATCCCCAGCCCACCAAACCGTGGTCACCTGATTCTAGTCACTGGATTGTTGGGGTGCCCCAACAATCCGGTGACTAGAATCTCATTGATTCTGAAATCCTGGGTGAAGTGACTTTCCAGGCTTTGGTGAGCAGAATGGCTTCCTGCCACTGATTTTTTTTTCACAATTTTTTAAGCAATGTTAGGTTAGTTTAGTTTATGTTAGGTTACTTTTTAATGTTAGGTTAGGTTAGTTTAGGTTGGGAGGTTTTTTTTAAGATTTTTATGAGATGAAATTTTGAAAAAAAATCTCTGGAACCATTCTGCTCACCAAAGCCTGGAAAGTCACTGCAACCAAGATTTCAGAATCAATGAGATTCTAGTCACCCAAATGTGTGGGTGCCCTAAAAATTGGGTGACAGGACTGCAGTTTGGTGGGCTGGGGATTGGGGAGGTCAAGGACTGCCCTGGCTGGCAGTTGGACCAACAAGCATTTGCCAGCTGGCAGGTGCGCAACCATGGTTTGACCAACTGGCATCTGACCAGGTACCCTGTTCCCCAACCCAAGGTCCACAAACTGGTGCCAGTCTGCAGAAGATTTTTGCAAATCCTCAGGAAAATGTCATCAGCATGCTAAATTTATAGAAGGTAGTGAATAGGTGTGTTATTTGTCAGACTGTGTATTGGAGTTTTTCCATTCCCCAGGAAAAAGGAGCAACAATAAACCTTCTCTGACTAGGGGGTGGAAGGGCATCAAACTTTGGCCATGTTTCTCCCCTTTCCTTGGCAAAACCTTGAGTAGCTGCTTCCTGCAGCTGCTCCCAGCCATTGGCAAGGGAGAATTTCCATTTTCAGCACTTTGACTTCAGATGCCTCTCAAATAACACCTTCCCACAGAAAGGCCAAGGCTAGGAGTGTCATTTTGTGTGAATTGGCGTATTGTGAAACAAATTGTCAAAACTTGATATAAATAAAATAAATTTGTGTGTTGGCATATCATTGTGCTTCCCATCCTTGCCCAAAGTTTTGTTGAATTTGGTCTGCAACATTTGGAGAAATTCCACTTTCAGTTTGACTAACTTGTGAATTTTGTACAGTTTTTTGTCCAAAAGAATGTCCATAACTTTGCAAATGTGTGCTGTAGGTAACTCAAATTTTAAATCCACAAAGAAAATAATGTTAGCAAGCATGTGCATGAATTGTGGCAAAATCCCTTTAGTGGTTTTTGAATAAAAAATCCACAAAGTTGGAGTATGCATAATTCCTGATGTGAAAATGTGCTTGTGTTGATGTGTTTCTTTTATTCTGTTTCATTTTTGTGTGTGTATTAGAACAAAATTGTATGTGTGGTATTAAATCACCTGAGCATAAAACCCAAAATACAGTCAATCCTTGCGCAACGTTCCATTTGGTTAATGTTTTTTCACTTAACGTTCCCAGTTGTACGTGTCTGGTCAGCCGCCAGTCGGTCAATTCACGGTCGCGCAACTGCCAGCCGTCAAGCGCCGGCCGGTCCAACCGCCAGCCAGGGCAATCCTTGGTATCGCCAATCCCCAGCCCACCAAACCGCGGTCCGGTCACCCAATTTTTGGGGCACTCAAACAATCAGGTGACAAGAATCATGCTGATTTTTTCCAGATTTCAGTGAGCAGAATGGTATCCTACCACAGATTTTTTTTTCAAAATTTCAGGAATGTTAGGTTAAGGTTTTAGGTCATTTTATGTTATGTTAGTTTAGGTTAGGTTGGTTAAGATATGATGAGGTTTTTCTTTTTATGAAAATTTTTATAAGAAGAAATTTTGTAAAAAAAAAATAATAATCTGTGGTAGGATAGCATTCTGCTCACCGAATTCTGGAAAAATCAGTATAATTCTTGTCACCCAATTGTTTAGGTGCCCCAAAAATCAGGTGACAGGACCTCAGTTTGGTGGGCTGGGGATTGGCGATACCAAGGACTGCCCTGGCTGGCGGTTGGACCAGCCGGCGCTTGATGGCTGGCAGTTGCGCAACCGTGAATTGACCAACTGGCGGGTGACCCGGCACCCCAGTTGTAAGCCCAAAAATCTGTTCACTTAACGTTTGGAATTCTGCACAATCTTCCATTTAAAAATTTGTCAAAAATGTATTTCTCAACCAAACTTCAATTTTTGAAGGAAATAAGCTGTGCAATAAAGTTCCTCACACTTTCTTTTTCAAACTTTAAAAAATATTAAGAATTGATGGAGTTATCATGAAAAATGCAAAATGTTTCTGAAAGTTGAACCAAAATCAGGAAAAAAATCTTTTCACATTTTATTTTCAAATGATTCATTTTTAAACATTTTTCCCAAGTTGAATATTGCTAAATTTGTAAAACTTCAATGCGCTTCTAGCTCTGTTAACAATTTTGAAATGGAGCAGATTTTGAAGAAATTATTGTGAGTTGAAGTTGAATGTGTAAATTTTTTGTCCGGCTTATCAAAATTTACAAAATTTATAAAAACAGTTCAATGGCACCAAACATCAAACTTGAAACAGGGTTAGATGTGTATCAAAGTTTTTAACATTTTCTTTTTTTAAATCACAAAAAATATTCAGAATTGACAGAGATACAGTGGCCCCCTGCCTAACTGACTGCTTGCCCAAGGGATTCATGCCTAAAGGACCCCTCTGGAGGTCATTTTCTGCCCTGCCTAATGGACCAAATCCGCTTAACAGATTTCAGTTTTTTTCATAGTGTGTGGCAGTTGGACCTGCATCTCTCATGTCCCTCTTGCTTCCCTCACACTCCCTTGCTTCTCCACAAGCTGGGGTATCAGTTGCCCAACCTGAGCCATCTGGTGCACAAAACCTTTTTGAAGTTCATGACAACAGTGACTCTGTGTGATCAATGTGTTTTTTTATGTTTGTCACTTTTTTTAGAATGACTGAGTAGTGACTTATGGGCTTTCTTCTTTCCTGTTTTGAAAGTTTGTAAAGCTCAGGTTTGATTCTGTTCAAGAATAACTGTGTTTCCAAGTTTTTTCCTGATTTTCCTGTTGCATAAACTTCAGGCCTCTCTTCTGATAGAAACTTAACAAATCATTCTTTCTTGTAGAAACTTGATATGCCATTTTGTAGAAACTTCAGTCTTATCTTCTGGTAGAAACTGCTCAGCATATCTCTGTTTGGAGAAATTACACATGTCCCCTTGTGTAAGAACTTCACAAATCCCTTCTTGCAGAAACTTCACAAATACCTTCTTGTAGAAACTTAATATCCCTTCTTGCTGTAGAAACTTCTGGTCTCTCTTCTGGTAGAAACTTCTGGTCTCTATTCTGGTAGAAACTTCTGGTCTCTCTTCTGGTAGAAACTTCACTTATCTCTTCTTGTAGAAACTTCACATATCCCTTCCTTGTAGAAACTTAATATCCCTTCTTGCTGTAGAAACTCCTGGTCTCTCTTCTGGTAGAAACTTCACATATCTCTTCTTGTAGAAACTTCACACATCTCTTCTTGTAGAAACTTCTGGTCTCTCTTCTGGTAGAAACTTCACTTATCTCTTCTTGTAGAAACTTCACATATCCCTTCCTTGTAGAAACTTAATATCCCTTCTTGCTGTAGAAACTTCTGGTCTCTCTTCTGGTTGAAACTTGCATATCTCTTCTTGTAGAAACTTCTGGTCTCTCTTCTGGTAGAAACTTCTGGTCTCTATTCTGGTAGAAACTTCTGGTCTCTCTTCTGGTAGAAACTTCACTTATCTCTTCTTGTAGGAACTTCCCATATCCCTTCCTCATAGAAACTTAATATCCCTTCCTTGTAGAAACTTAGTATCCCTTCTTGCTGTAGAAACTTCTGGTCTCTCTTCTGGTAGAAACTTCACTTATCTCTTCTTGTAGAAACTTCACATATCCCTTCCTTGTAGAAACTTCACATATCCCTTCCTTGTAGAAACTTAAGGTGTGTCTCCTTGAAACTTCTCATATCACTTCTTGCAAGAAATTCAAATTTCCCATCTGGTAGAAACTCTGCATTTCCCATCTGAAAGAAATCTCTGGCCTCTCTCATTTTAGAAACCTTGCACTAAAACCACATTAAAGATTTTCAACATGTAAACCTATGGGGAAATTGAACTTGCCTAACAGAATTTTTTAAAATCTAAATGACACTAATAGTGCTGGGCCATCAGTTGCCCAAGCTTGGCCATCTGGTGCACAAAAGCTTTTCAACATTTAAGACAGACTGAAAATCAGTGTATTGTTTCAATTTTTTCACATTTTTGATGACAGAGTAATGAATTATGGGTGTTCTTCTTTCCTGTTTTGAAAGTGTACAAAACTTAGGTCTGATTCAGTTCAAAAATGACTGTGTTTCTAAGTTTTCCCTATTTTTCCTGCTACATTTTTGAACTAAAACCACATTAAAGATTTTTAACATGTAAACCTATGACAAAATTGAACTTGTCCAACAGACTTTTTGCCAAAAGGACTAATCCATTGCACCAATTAAGTCCCTTAGGCAAGGGGCCACTGTATTATCAAAAGCACAACACTTTTTTGAAAATCAAGCCACAATGTTTCATTTTTAAATTGCATGAGAAATTTTGTTATGGGCCTAATTTTAAAAATTTTGCACCTTGAATGCACCTGTAAATGTTCCTGTTTTTTTAATTAAACAATATTGAAAAGATATTGCCCAACATCAACTAAACATTTCTCCCTTATATCTTAAGGGAGAGACTACCTTGCTGAAAATTTTTTTCAACTAACGTGTTTTTCTGCTGCACCAACTAAAAACGTTGAGCAAGGGTTGACCATAAGGTGGTTTCCATTCAAAGTACCATTGTGTCTTCTAAGACAGCAATCTTAAAACAAAAGGCACAAAATTCAACAGGCAACTTGTAGAAGAGCCCTAAATGAATCAAATTAGAGTAATTTGCTCTAAATAATTTGACAGTTGTTGTTATCCAAAATTTTGGAAAGACCAATGCAGTTCAAACTGATAAAAAATGGAAATTTGGCTTTCCACTTAATAGCACTTCAGACATTTTTTCATCTACAAAATTCATAATGTCAAGTTTTCATAAATTTAAAATTATAAGAAAATTTGCCAGTCTGCCAAAGATTTCAATTAAATTTGCCCATGTGCAAGCCCAGAAAGGTTGGGGAGCATTGATCTATACTCTCTATAGAGGAGTGTTCCCCAACCTTTTTGGCCCTGTGGACCACCAAATTTCCAAAAAACCTTCTGAGTATCAGCAAATTTGCATAAAATTTTTTTTTGCTCAAAAAAGTGTTGCTTGCAAGACAGCTTGAATGGCAGGTACTGTATTTGAAAAGCTCTGCTTTTTTGCAAAAATTATTCATGAACCAATAAAGCAGGTATGGTGGAATGTCTTATTGGTAGTGGGCTTGATTAGAGTTCTTTCACACTCAAAAATTGAAATGATTTTAAAAATCAGGTAAAACTTTGTCTGAAGTATGATTAGGAGAAAAGCCAAAATATATTTTTCATGAGATAATCTTGTTGTCAGCTGGTCTGAATTGCTCTAACTTTCCCTTGCCCCTTGCCCTGCTCATTAATACAGGACGGCTGCGCATGCATGCGCAACCTTGTTTCCATCTTCACCTGCCGTAATTACAGTTCTCCTCAGGCTGTTGACTGCCCCATAAATCTCCAAAGGGATATGTTGTTGAGGAATACTTTGTGTCTCCTTTCTAAGTCTGGTGGAATGACCATCGCTGGTGCAATGACCCACTACTGTCTGGTTTTTGTAGAGTTAATAAAAGGACTTGTGCAGCCCAGAAGAGTCCAGTGGTAAAATACCCTCTGAGAGGAGCAGAGTCCATCGTAGGCTTGATATATTTTGCGTATATGTTTGAACTGGAATAAATACTTGTAAGTCAATCTTACTTGTAGTTTGTTTACTTGATTTTCTTGAGTACTTAAAGTACTTGGTTCAGGATGCACCTGGTAAAAGAGGTGTGAATCTAATTAATCTTCAAAAGTTGTCTACACTTCTAATCATTTATCCTCTTAAAGGTTACCAATAACAAATTTTATTTTGTATTGGCTGTAAAATTGGGAGTGTACAACAATCTTATCTGCCATTGTCTTCCCAAAATTAAAAATAAATATACTGTAACATCCTTCATTGCTACTTGTGAAAAAATTCATTAGCCTCAAGAAACTTTCCACAGATTGGAAAAAAAACTTCTGTGGACTGGTGCCAGTCTGCAGACTGCCTATCTTGACAGAAAGAATTTGATTCAAATTTAAAAAAAAAAAAACTGCAATCAGCCAGGCTATGGCTGGGGTGGCTTGACACCCTAGTGGCCTAGTGTAACTAAAGTTGGTATATTTGACCATAAAGGACAAGAGTTTTGAATGCAATCAAATACAAAATGAGAGTCTTTTGCTTGAGACGGCCAAAATATGACTGATGCCAAATCCAGAAGTTTAGGCAACACGAAGTTTCTCCCAGGGTCATTTTTCCTTGACTGAATGATTTGAGGAAGTCCCAAGGATATTGTAAAAACTTGTGGGAACTTGAGGTCAACCTTGGTCCCATGGGATTCCAGAAGGATTAGGTTTCATTCAGAAGCCATCTATCAATCTTCTGTTTCCTAATCTATCTATCTTCTTCCCAATTTGTATTGCTCATTTCCAACACCACAGGTTGGAAACGCTGCTCGACGATAGAAAATAAGTATAATGTGCACTCATTTTCACAATTAATGCCCAGGTCAATTGAAATTCGCATTTGTGAGGTGGACACGTGTGTTCTAAGGCTTATCAGAATAATTGACCAATATTTAAGTTCCAAAACTGAAGAATAACTTGACATCTGTTTCTCTGATCTTTCCTCATGCACAGTTTCTTTTTTTTTGAAAGTCAAGAATTATTAATTTTAAAAATTTTGAGGTTTCCCTTCACTTTCCTCAATTTACGTTTGTATCAACTGAAGTTTATATGTGCGGTTGGCGCATGCGTTTTATGGCTGATGGATCAGAGTAATAAAACGATGACGTTTCAGGAATCAGGACAACTTCGAATCGTAGTATCTGCTTTGTTCTCAATCGCAATTTCATTCTTCAAGAGAACGAATAATACTGAACGTGAAAATTGTGAGATGTATCTTCATCATCAGCTACATCAGGAACACGATTGTCAAGACTACCTTCTAATCATGATTATTTCAGCATGCCGTATTTAATTTTTGGTTTTACCTGGATTGCGCACTTGCTCTTGTTCTGACATCTTATAATATCGAAACGGTCCCAAACTGAAATCAGTAGTTTATTAGGCCATTTCGTCTTCAATACTATCAGCAGTTATCAACATTGTATGGACTCACCTGGAGTGAATAATATGAAACCGAGTTCGTCACGCAGGAATATACGAGGGCCAATAGCAGGAGCAAAAGGAATGTCGATGTTCTGGACATGCCTGAGCAGCCAGAACCCGATGGATTCACTTGAGTCATTCTGGAAAAAAATAGTAATTGAGTGTCGTAAATCCAATCCTAAGTGTTTCGTCAAAAACGCACGATGCGCATATCCACTCTGCCGAAGAGCAGAACATGGGAAACTAAGTAGCTCTAAACTTTAGAGCTACTTAGTTTTCCATGTTCAGCGCATCTTCCATACTTGACGCTTTAGTGTCGAAAGCGTCAAATATCGAAGATGCGCTGTGCAACAACTGGCAACATTTTTTGGCAAAATTTAAATAAAAAATCAAACTAATTTGGCCGTTGTTCTCAGTGTTCAATCGCAATAAGATTCCGTACTCAAAAGGAAATTTTCAGTGAACCTAAATTTCACACTTCTACTATTTCGTTATAGCCTCGCATACACACTGTGTATAGTGCAGAATATGCATTCAAGACAGCATATTGTGAGACTGTATGGAGAATAATATGCATTCGATTTGCCATGGAGCTTTCCTTCAGATACTAGCCTATCTACAATGAAATTTTAGAAAATTTCAGCAAAGCACACTTCTGTAAGCTAAATTGTCGTTGCGTTTCGCGGCTAGATATACAGTATGTAGGCTCCATGAATCGGCGAACAACAAGATAAAATTCAGATGTTTACCCATTCCAAACAATTTTTTCAAAGAAACGCACACGATAAATTTGATCTCTCATGTTCCCACCGGAAAACCTAATAAACTTCGAATGTCTTAACAGAATAATTCAGATCGAGACTGAATGATACAGTCAAATTCGAAGTGTTCACACGTTTTCTTTATTTTGTCCAAACAACAAAATTGCGAATTCCACCTTCAAACCAAGTAGCTTACGCTTGAATGCATCCATTAAGGAAGAAACCCCCGGATTTTCGCGGGATTTTGTAATTTGGTTATTTTTCTTAAGTTTTGGTACAGGCTATGCATGCATGCACTTCAAAAACACACGAAAACGAGCGTTTATGCCAAGTTCATCGTTTTTTTTTTTTTAGCCCGAACACTTGGGGACTTTCGCCTGGATCAAGGCCCAAACGCAATTTGTAAGATTTAACTCTCGCTCTAATTCTAAATATGTACTGTGTATGGAAAACGGAAAGCCGTTCTGCTATGAGGACACTACTACAAAATAGTTCGCCGCAAGTTTTCAGGAAGACCCCAAGGGCTAGACTGACTTTCTCGGCCTCAGAACAGTGCTCGTTCGCCGGCGCGCCAACAGCAATGGTCAGAAAGAAGCCTGCCGAAGGGGAAAAAGGGTAGGTTATAGTCCTAATTCTACTGCGTCGCCCGTTCGATATCTTTCCTATAAAACGCATAAGAATAGTGTCATGGCCGGACGGTCAAACGTAATCGTAAAATTCGAAATTCCCGACTACCACTTCTGCGGCGGCGTGTGGAACACCATGATGAACAGTACATCAAGATCGACCTGCCCTTTCTTCCCAGAAACTCAGAAGCAAGGATACCATCATAGGGTTGATGGTTTCTTCCAGAAGTGTAGCATTCGACATGACATGCAGCGAATATTAATCATATATAGAGTGGTCCACTCATTGCTAAATTCGCTTATACCGGTGTATTTTTTAGACTAGCTGGCGCACGCGCGTCTATCATAACCATGCATGGAATATGTTTAATCCACGGAAATGGGAAAGCATACAATAAAAAATCTTGTCCTTTGTGGTGGTGGGTAAAAATCTGAAAAGGGCAACGAATTTTTTTATTCAGTGAGAAAAAAATTTCTTCCAAGTGAGTTTCTTCCAGAAGTGTAGCATTCGACATGACATGCAGCGAATATTAATCATATATAGAGTGGTCCACTCATTGCTAAGAACTGCCTTAGTGATGTACTTGGTAAGTGTAAAAAATCGGTGCCAACGATAGCTGAAGAGAAGTACTGTACGTGAAGTGAAATTTCTTGAAATAAAAGATGACAATTGGGTCTTCCTGTGACAATCATTGTTTCTCTTTTGCCGTACATTTCTGTTGGATTGGTATTTGGTGAGTGTAAATTACACCAGTATATATTTAAATTTTGGAATGCCACTCTTGACATGAGTACCATATGCACCTTTTTCCTCAAAACAATACTGTTTGATGTTTCAACTGCATACAGTACTTTCATGTCAAGCTGAGTGTTGAATCCTCCAATTGGGTATTACTTGAATCAAGCACAGCATTGCAATCTACAATTGCACAAGCTTTCCAATTGAACGCTGAACTACATGAGGATTTTAAAAACAATGGTGGACAATTCATCTCAGCTGCTGGGAGCGTAACAGTGACAAATTGCATTGGATAACTTTTGGCTACCCTTTGGGATGGTGCTTCAGTGTATAAATGCCCCCTCCCATCTGGGAAAAACCCTTACCCACAAAGGAGGAGGGACTGTCAGAGGGGCAGAGAAGGCCTTCAAGCAGTTGATGGTGGAAAATTGAGTGTGATGAAACGCTACCTTTTGAACAAACAAAATGGTTGGCTAGCAGCTGATGAGTGATATTGTAGCTACATTAGCAGGCAAATAACTGAACATTGTGGTTATACATTGCTTATTCATTGTTGAGTACAAGGAGAAAGCTTGCTAGGCCTTATTGTGGGAAATATTTGCTTATTTGAACCCTCAGATGGCAGAGGGTTCTTTCTCAGTGCATGGCAGAGTTGGAATATTTCCTGGAGGGGCACACATTTCAGTTTGACCCAAGGTTACTGAAATGCGCCCAGTTTAAAGAGGCCTAAGTCACAAGAAATCCAGGAGGTAAATTTTATTTTGCTTCCAACATTTTCCCATAAAAATCCTATGTCAGGAATGCAGGAAAAAGGCCACCAAGTGAGGGATTTTTTCTTTTTATCAAAAATTTTCTGCAGGATTGAAGGAAAAACCTTTGACTTTTTCACAACTTAGCCCTTTGTAGAAAAGTATATTTTTTTCATTCCCAGTGAGCAGAGGCACAAAATTTTGCAAAAATATCCTGACTTTGCTGCACAAGGGTTCATGTCCTTCTATCGTAATTAGCAAACTTTTTACCTATCTTTAAAGTTTGAGGAACATTTTAGGCATTGATTCATTCATTAACAGTAAGAATTCCTTAGGAATTCTTCTTGCAAGAAGAAGTTTGGCTCTGTATTTGTTACAGCAAATTTATTGAACATTGTCAAAAAATTTTATTTACAAGCTGAATAGTTTTCAAGAGAAAACATTTCTATAATTATTCAAGGTAGAAAAAGCAGTGAATTTTAAATGATTGAAATGTATAGGTAACTTTTTATGTATAAAATAAATTCATGAACTCATTTTTCAATTACAATAGATTGGAAAGTGATGCATCAAGAAGTTAATTCCAATAAAGATTCAAGTCACCCTGTCTGGCTGAAACATTTAAATTAAATATTTGTAAATGTAAAAATTTTGGAGAGAACTGGAACATCTTTTGAATAAATATCAGGCAACATGTCAAATTTTTATCCAGAAGACCTCCTAGATCCTTCCAAAACTTGTCCATTTTGGATCCAAAAGTCATCCAGAAGCAGTTGTCTTTCGGATGACTTTTGGACAAGTTGTCCAATTTTTATCCAAAGTTATCCAAGCCAACTTGTCCAAATGTTGTCCATTTTTGGTAAGATTCTTGGATAAGTTGGTTTGGATAAGTTTAGGACAAAAAACGGACATTTTCTTGCTCACTGGGTAAAGGAAATTACTGAACCCAATTTAAAGCACCAGGTCCTTCAGCCTGTTTCCAGATAAAGTTAAGTCAAATAAATTATTTTGAGAGAATCTTTGATGAGAAATCAATTAAGTTTTATCTCATTCCTCCAAGATTTTAGCATTTTTATAATTCTTGGCTTGTGGAATGGCATTGAAACTGAGGCAGAAGATTTGTATCATTGTACATGATGCACAAACATTCAGTGCAATTTTTACGTCATCATTAATTTTTTCATTTTGATCCATTTCCTCACATAAATCATTTCACAGTCAATATTCAAGACATAGATACGTATTTATAACATTCATAAAATATAGAGTGTAGTCATATTAATGACCACAACACCCTTAACTTTACGCATGACCCTTTTAAGTTAATGTATTTCCGCTACGCTTGGCTGTGCCTGGTGCGCTAGCAATTATATTTCACAATCCTGTTGTTGATGGAATACTTTCCCAACCGTGCTCACGCTTCCTTCCTTTGAATAAACAAAGCATGATGTCCCTGATCCGAATAGGTTTCTATGTGCGTTCTTTGACCTCGGCTGGCCAAAGCTATATATACAGGTGCATTTTATGTTGCATTAAGTTTACCGCACCAGACTCTGTCCGAATGCCGAATCTACGCCGCTTTGCTCTCGGTAGAAAATATTGTATTGACTGTGTGAAGATAAATAAAGATTCCTTTGAAATACTCTCACAGAGTAACTTTTGCGTTTCCTTCAATAAAAGTTGCGGAAAACGAATTAAATCTCCAATCCCCTTTTCCTTTAATTATTGAGAAGTAGCTCTCAACGACTGATCATTGTTGATCACCAACTTCTATAAAATAGTTTTTGGATAACAAATTTGGCGCAGCCATAGTTTTCTTTTTGAGGGGGGGGGGGGACCCCTAGAGTTACTGCATTTAAAGTGCACAAAGTGTAATGATTCTTGCAGGTGACGTGATTGCTAGTGTGAAAAAGTTGAACGTCAGACGAGAAAAAGAGACTGAGGTGAAAAAGTATTTCCAGAGAAAATTAATTGTTAAATTACGGATCAATAATTCAAGTTTCTCACCAAGAAATTGTGTACAGAATTTGTTAAAAAAACTGTTTACCCAGTGGAGAGAAAAGTAAAACTTAAAATCACTAGTCGTCACTAGAAAAGGGATCCCCTGCACAAAAGTGAGAGTGTTGAAAGTGACTACATGAGCAAAGTGCATCAGACAACTGAACCTCTGCAAAACACCATGTCATTGCCTACTCCAAAAGTAGATGAACTCCCCAGTGTCCACAGGGCCAGAATAGCAAACAAATCTCCCAAAGCTGTGGTTGGATATTTGACTGAATTAGTGAGACTGTTTCAGGCAGAGAACGTCCGAGTTAAAGGACTAAGAGATGCTGAACCTAGACCTTCTGCTGAAATTAGAGCTACCCTGACTAGAGAAATCAAATTCCGAACCGACCAGCTTAAGAGTTACAATTCAATAATAGAGTCTCTCACTCCCAATCTAGCTGTGCTTAACAAAAGTACTTCAGCTATTGAGACCACTCAATTGTCGTTGTTTGCAGCCCATTTGAAAGATGAGACCAAACAGAGAAAAGCCGAGGATGGACAAGCCTTAGGTATTAAGACCCAACTACAATCAAGAGAGCTTACTCTCAATCAATTAGATGATCCAACCAAGGACAAGGTAGTCTTTTTCAACATGAAGACCTTACAAGATTCCAGTGCTTACAAAGGTGACAAAAACATTGCCAATAATATTCTGGCAAATATCCCTATGTTTTCAGGAGCCGAAGGCACTTGGGTAGAATGGTAGAATGAAGTCTGCCTATCTCTAGCTGATTGCAAGGTTACTGATGCACATATTCAATCTGTAATCCAGCAGAGAGTCACTGGAAAAGCGAAAGAGTTTTTAAATAATGCGACCCCAGGGTTATTAGACCAACCTTATCCAACGATAGTAAGAGCTCTCAAGGAGGCATATGGTGGTGATTTGATGGGTTTGGGCATGTTAAAGCTACAGAAAATATCGCAAGGTGACCTGGAGAACATCCTCGATTATTCGGTACACATTAAAAAGATTGGACTCGAGATGTTGGGAGGAGCCCCAAGTAAAATAAAAGTTTTACGAGTTGAGAACTCCGAGCCAAAAATTGTTGCTAACCCTATGTTGGCTGAAGAAACCTTAAGACACAAATGTTGCATGGCTCAAATAGATGAGATCATGCTGAGTAACTTTATGGCAGGTTTACAGCTTGATTTCATAAAGAGATTCAGCGTTGTTCCCATTACGTTAGAACAAGCGATAGAGGCCGCCACCAATGTTGAGAAACTGAGAAAGTTCCAACAGAAAGCCGAGTCTTGTAGAGTTTCCGTACCTCAGCAGTAACTACTAGTGTTAGTCAAACAGTGCGTACTTGTTGTAATTGTGGAAAACCTGGTCACTATGCAAGTGAATGTAGAGCACATGATGAAATTCCGATAGGAAACAGTGTGAGTGGCTACCAAGGACTGCAAAAGGCTTTACCTCCCCCGCAAGGGAGAAGACTGATGCTCTCTTTGCCAGCGGACAGTGGGCTTCCGCGTGTGACAAGGGGATCCCAAGATGGGAGATCCCCTAGTTGCAGCAAAAGTCCTGAATTCCGATCGTCGCGTCCTGGCCAGGCAAAAGGCCGGGGCAAGGGTCAACAAGGCAAGGGACGTGAGGGAGCAAGATCTCCCTCCAGCAGTCACTCAGTGCGCACGGATAGAAGCATCTGTGTGCACTTCACATCAAAGGAGCAGCTAGATGGCCTGCAGATTGAAGGGATTGAGGAGTTCACAGGCAAGGAGTCGGGAAATGACTGTTGACCAGACCTTCCACATCCCCAAAGCTTCCGGTCGTCCTACTGTCCACTTCAGTAACTGCTGTCCCCGTCAAGTTCCTAATCGACACGGGATCCGAGGTATCGTCAATTTCTCCTTTGGTTGTAAGTAGTGATTCCGTCACGCGTACCCCTGGTTTAACATTGTCAACCATAGAAGATCAGAAAATACCCGTTCGGGGATCTTTAGACGCGATCTTGTGGTTTAAGGACTTACTCAACGCGATCTTGTGGTTTGAGGACTTACTCCTTGCCAAGGCTACTCTGTTAAATACCAAGATAGCGGATCGAGCATTTGACGGTATTTTAGGGCATGATGTGCTTAAAGCTGAAAATGCTGGGATTAATTTTGGGAAGAAATGTCTCATTATGTCCAAAGTCCGTATCCCTTTCTTCTCGGAAAGAGATAAAGGCTTCCACCTCCGCAAGGAAGTGCGCAAAATATCAGGACAGAGAGAGGCATCTTTCCAAGTGTACCCAGTCAACACTTGCACTATACCGAAAAATTCTCAGTCTGTCCTCTGGGTGAGACCTAGCAAGGATATAGGCTGCGTTTCAGAAGACCGATCCATCTTAGTTGATAATTTCCAGAATGGGGGAATAATCATTGCAAAAAGTTGGTCAAAAGTGCAAAAGGGAAAAATCAGGATTTTGTGTTTAAACGTCACTGACCGGGATGTACATGTTACCCCACACATGACAGTTGGCATAGGATCCATCAACGGTATCAAGATGGCCACCAGAGTGATGACAAAACAAACCAAGAAAATCTTTGTTACCACCAAGAAATCAGCAGCAATTGACGCTAAGAACAAGAAACATGGGAAATTAGAAAAGGAAAACCTAGAACAGCTAATCGATGAGAATTTGAACTCATCCAAATGTCCATCAGAGAACGTAGAAATAGTCCGAAAAATGCTGCTAAAATATAGGAATGTGCTGGCAAAGAAATTGGACCAGCTCAGACTATGTCCCATGTACGAGGCAGATATACCCCTCGATACAGATTCTCCAATTTATACCCAGCAGTACCCTATCCCCTACGAGATGAGGTCACTGTTAGGAGAATACGTTGAGGATCTCCTTGATAACGAAATAGTACAGCCCTCCATTTCTCTGTATAACAGCCCAACCTTAATGGTCAAGAAGAAAGATGGAGGATGGTGGTCGACTTTCGTAAGCTTAACAAGCATGTGATAACTGACCCACATCCTTTACCGCAAATTAGCCAAATTTTTGAATTAGGATTGGCAAAGTTTTTCTCTGCCCTCAATTTGGTGCACGGATTTTATAACATTAAAATTAGAGAAGACAAAAGGTGGAAAACTGCCTTTTCCACCCCCAAGGGCCATTACAAAATCGTTAGGTTGCCCATGGGTTTGAAAAATAGCCCGAGTATATTTCAACAATTAATGCATCTAGTGTTGGATGGATGTTCAGGATCATATGAGTACATTTACGTGGACGACATAGTGATCAACTCCAAAACAGCCAAACAACACATGGTGCATTTGGAAGATATTCTTTGCAGATTGAACAAATCTGGTTTAAAGATAAAGTTTTCAAAGTCTCAACTGTTTAATACACAGATTGAGTATTTTGGATTTTTGATCAGTAATGAGGGTATTAAAGTAAATCCCGTAAAAACGGATGCCGTCCAAAACTTCCCTACCCCGAAGAATATCAAAGGCATACAAGCTTTTCTTGGCTCAGTGGGATATTTTAGATCATATATTAAGGATTTCGCGACAAAAGCAAGACCCTTATACAGCCTACTAAAAAAGGACACGGAATTCAGTTGGGGAAAAGAGCAAGAAGAGACAAAGAAATGCCTGACACAATGTCTATTGGACGCCCCAATCCTGTCCTTCCCTGATTTTGACAAAGAGTTTATATTAACAACAGATGCATCAGGACATGCAATTGGTGCAATCTTGACTCAGAAAAAGGACAAAAAGGAAGTCCTTATAGGATGCGCATCCAGAACTCTGAATGGAGCCGAATCAAGATACTCAAACACCAATAGAGAACTCCTAGCTGTTTATTATGGAGTGTATCAATTCATGTCATACCTGTGGGGACACAAATTGAAAATCCGAACGGACCACATTGCGATCCCTTATTTGGCCCGACAAAAGAACAGCGACAGCAGGAGAGCCATCGGATGGTTCATGGCCCTCAACAAATATGAATATACAGTTGAGTACAACAGAGGGTTGAGCATTCCACATGCGGATGCTTTAAGTAGGTTCCCTCCGGAGAAGACCAAAAAACTGTGCACATATCTGTCACCCGCATTCAAGAGAACGGACTTGTTGCCATATATATCAAGGGATCTCATTGCAAGAGAGACAGAGAAAGTGGGCAACGCCCCCGCAGGCAAACAATACAGCAAGCAGGAGGGACTGATCATCAAAAAAGAGAAAGAGGGCTTGCCTATCTGGGTCCCGCCCTCTCTGTGCTTGCGAATCATTGCCTTATTTCACAATCCCCCGGCAATGGGACACAGCGGAGTGGACAGAACAACAAACGCGATTTGACAGGAATTCGCCTGGACCAATTTAGAAAAGGATGTAGGCGATTATATCAGATCCTGCAAAGTATGTCAAGCTAATAAGCACTATGCCCATCAAACGCCATATATGACCACAGGCGTGCCAAAACAATGTTTTGAAGAGGTAAGCAAGGACGTAGTCGGACCGGTCCCAAGCAGCTCAAAAGGTAATCGCTATATTCTGGTTATCCAGGACAGATTGTCCCAATGGATAGTGTTCTCACCCATGAGGGAGGCTTCCGCATTAACAACAGCCAGATCATTTTTAAGGGATTGGGTGTGTTTATTTGGACCCCAAAGAAAATATTAACCGATAGGGGGACCAACTTCCTGAGCAGTATTTTTCAAGACATGGCTAGATTTATTGGGGCACAGGCCACCACAACCAACGCGTATCGACCGCAAGGAAATGGGCAAAATGAAAGTTACCATTGCAAACTGCTTGAATACCTAGCTTTGTACAGTGACCCCCCACCTAAGGGACCACCCGCCCAACGGATTTTTGCCTAACAGACCCCCTCTGGAGGCCATTTTCAGCCCCGCCTAACGGACCAAATCAGCCTAATGGATTTCAGTTTTTTTTATAGTTTGTGGCATCTCTCACGTCTCCCTTGCTTCCGTCACACCCCCTTGCTTCTCCACATGTTCCAAGTGTGCCATATAAGTGAGAGAATACCAGATGAGGTCTAGAACAGTTTTGATAAACAGGAAAGTGTGCAAATTTTTGTGTTTCCCAACTATTGGGGAACCAGAACCACCACCAGCATGAAGAGTGCCTCATTAATTGAGGCAAGAGGAAATTGGGTAGAAAAATCACCAAAGGACGATCTCAGAAAAAACCATTGAATTTAGAGCACCAGAAAAAGTAAAAAAATTTGAGAACCTTCTTTCAAGGCTTCCTGTCCCCAGAGTGGTCTTCAAGTTACATTTTTCTGGCCAATCCCAGGCCTCTAAAAATTGCCTGATCCCCAGCCAGAGTGCTGGATCAAGGCCAGTAACAATAATTAATATAAATCCCCTTTGTTCAAATATCATCATTTCTCTAATTTCATCCCTTTTTTCTAAGTTTCTGATAGAAACTTTACAAATCACCCTTTCTTGTAGAAACTTGATGTGCCAGTTTTTTGAAACGTCAGTCTTATCTTCTGGTAGAAACTGCTCAGCATATCTCTGTTTGTAGAAATTACACATGCCCCTTTGTGTAAGAACTTCACAAATCCCTTCTTGTGGAAACTTCACAAATCCCTTCTTGTAGAAACTTCACAAATCCCTTGTTGTAGAAACTTCACAAATCCCTTCTTGTAGAAACTTCACAAATCCCTTCTTGTAGAAACTTAATATCCCTTCTTGCTGTAGAAGCTTCTGGTCTCTCTTCTGGTAGAAACTTCACATATCCCTTCTTGCAAGAACTTCAAATTTCCAATCTGGTAGAAATCTCTGGCCTCTCTCATTTCAGAAACCTTGAACTAAAACCACATTAAAAATTTTCAACATGTAAACCTATGAGGAAATTGAACTTGCCTAACAGACTTTTTTCACCTAAATTTTCAACATGTAAACCTATGGGGAAATTGAACTTGCCTAACAGACTTTTTTCACCTAAATGACACTAATAGTGCTGGGCCATCAGTTGCCCAAGCTTGGCCATCTGGTGCACAAAACCTTTTCAAAATTCATAACAGTGACTCTGAAAATCAGTGTGTTGTTTCAATTTTTCACTTTTTTGATGACTGAGTAATGAATGATGTGCATTCTTCTTTCCTTTTCTGAAAGTGCACAAAACTTAGGTCTGATTCAGTTCAAGAATGACTGTGTTTCTAAGTTTTTCCCTATTTTTCCTGTGACATTTTTGAACTATAAAACCACATTATAGATTTTTAACATGTAAACCTATGACAAAATTGAACTCGCCCAACAGACTTTTCGCCCAAAGGACTAATCCGTTGCACCAATTAAGTCTGTTAGGCGGGGGGCCACTGTATTCTGAACAAATGCATATACAGATGGAGTGAAGATGAAACAGGAAAAAATGCAGCGCTAAGAAGGCAAAATAAGGAATTAAATAGCAGCAATTGAATGTTAAATTTTTTCTTTTTTTTTTTCACTGCTGTCAGACATTCGGGCAATGCCAATACTATTTGAAATACTGCCATGGGAATGGTATGCTGGCAATGGCAATTCAATGGCAGGCAATATAATGTATTGCTGTTTACTATCAACATCGCTGTGGGGCATTGGCAATGCAATCTCAGCACATTGGCCAACATTCCATCTATAGTGGTGAAGGGCATTGGAAGGCAGCCAACATTAAGTAGCCACAACATTTCAGGGCCAATGCCATGCGAAAGCCTAGGATATTTGATTTGCAATGCTAGAATTCTTGGCTGGGAAGCTGCTCTACTCACCTCTTTTCAAACACAGAAAATTTTGTTCCCTTTAGTTGTGTGACAGTATCTTTGTTCAACACAAAGAATCTAAATGAATGTGCATTAATTTTAAAAATACTGTATTCAAGTTTATGTTTGTCTTTTAAAGCCTACATACTATGTAGGCACTTCAACCATTTTCAACTCCCCTTTTTGTCATCTTTGATATATTGAATCACCCAAATTTCAGGATTTATTTGGTGTAAGAAATGTGTGCTAATAGTCTGATATATTCACATACACCTACATCAACTTCAGTTATTCCTGTTGAAGTTCCTCACAGTTCTATATAACATGCAAGACAAGTTATTATGACCCTCTTTTCAAAACAATTGTCATCATGTCATTTTGCACTGTTCTTCAATGGATGCAGGTTGAAGAATTAGTAATTTATTGTAGTAATGATGAATATTGTTATTACATTCTTTTGTAAATTTATATTGTTATCCTTATTTGGGGAAAATCAATAAAAGACACTTTTGCTGTTCAAGAAGAACGTCATCTTCTAGAAGCAATTGATCTAAAATGATTTTGTTCCCAAGGATAAACTTCCTACAAGAAGATACTTTGTTCCTGTAACCAGGTTTTCAAGTGAAGATAGACTTCTCATTATAAAGACATGATACGTATATTTCTGTGATGCTTCAACCAGCATCAGACCAACAATGAATACCAAATATACACTTTGCCGTACCTTAAGTAAATTTGAGATGCACCAAACATACATGATGCAATGGAATGGGGGCAACCAAAAAATTTCTGTGATGCTTCAACCAGCCTCAGACCAACAATGAATACTGAATATACACTTTGCGGTACCTTAAGTAGATTCAAGATGAACCAGACATGCATGATGCAATGCAATGGGGGCAACCAAAAGGACCACAAGCCAGACTCTGTAAAAGTACGCATCATGACCTTGTCTGTTTTGGAACTGCGTTGCTAGGCAACAACCTCCAGTACCATATAGGGGCCTTTATATTTGGCACTCCATTTCTCTCCTACAAAAGAAAGTGGATGCTGCTTCAGCCACACCTGATCTCTGATACTGTAGGTGGTTCCCTTTCAATGCACATTTAAATGTTCTAGATATGAAGCTTGTCCCTTTTGTATTGCCTTTTGGGCTTGTTCTCTGAGGGACTGGAGTTTCCCTTTCTTGACCTCAAAATACTCTCATATGCTCTGGAATTTCTCAAAGTTTTGCTGGCTTGAAAGCCAATTTCTTCTTGGTTTCATCCCAGCTACAATCTTGAAAGGAGAGGCTTGTAGTGCTTCATGTTTAGAACTATTATGGACCCATGCTGCTAACTTTAGTAGTTTATCCCAGGTACTTTGGTTGTCAGGATCCAAATACAAAACTAAGTATTTGTGGAGTTCTTGATGGGATCATTTGTTTTGCCTGTAACCCT
Organism: Notodromas monacha; assembly: GCA_905338405.1. Classification (NCBI taxonomy): domain Eukaryota; kingdom Metazoa; phylum Arthropoda; class Ostracoda; order Podocopida; family Cyprididae; genus Notodromas; species Notodromas monacha. Next base: position 31,926 of record CAJPEX010001960.1, read on the forward strand.
GGGGTCAATATGCAGTGGTTGTGTTAGCCCTGGCACCCAGAAAACTGGCCATACCTTGGAACACACGACTTACAAAGTTTGTTCTGCAATTGGTCAGGATATATGTAGGGGCGCCAAATAGGCATACCAAATTGGTCAAGAAAAGTCTTGCTGTGGTTTGTGCTGAGGCGTCCTTCATTGCCAAAAAGACAATCCATTGTGACAATCTATCTTGTATGACCAATATATATCAATTTCCCCATTGACTATTGGGAACTGGACCCACAACATCCACACTGACATCTTCAAAGCAATTTTTTGGAATTCCCATGCTAAGGTAAGGGGTTTGTGGGCATATTGCTTGGTCTTTTGACATTTGGGGCACATTTTTACATATGCTGTAACATCTTCTTCAATCTTAGGCCAAGTGAATTCCTCCCGTATAGCAAACACTGTTTTTTCAATACCACAGTGGCCCATAGATGGAGGGTTGAGGAAACTGCAAATTATCTTTTCTCTAAGGGAAGGGGGTACCCAAACACGCTGTCCTTGAACAGTCTTTTTCATCAAGACAACATCCTGCATTTCAAAGTCCTTTGCAAAGGGAATTTTTCCCTTTAGTGAGGCTGTAGCTTGCTGCAAAAGACTTCTAGAAACATAAGGAGTCAGATTAGTTTCCAACAGAGTAGGAGATAGATAAGCATTCAGTTTCTTGCTTTTGCTGTCTGGAGGGAAACTGCTCAAAGTGTCAGCATGGGGTATTCATAGCCCCTTTTTGTATTTGACGCAGTATTCATACTTGTTGAGTTTCATGAACTAGGCAATGGCCTTTTGGCTATCGCTCTGTCTCTGACCACTCAAATAAGGTATTGCAATGTGATCCGTACAAATCACAAAGGGATGACCCCATAAGTAAGACCAAAATTGCAGCACTCCATAATACACAGCAAGCAATTTGCAATCAGTGTTAGGATATTGGGATTCCGCATCATTAAGAGTCCTACTAGCACATCTGATCAGGACCTCTTGTTTCCCAGGCTTCTGGGTTAAGACAGCACCAACAGCAATTGCAGAAGCATCAGTTGTTAGTAAAAATTCATGGTATAAATATCAGTATAAATTCAGTATAAATTCATGGTCAAAATCCTGAAAGGATAAGATAGGAGCAGAGAGTAAGAATTTTTTCAAACATTCTACAGTGTCTTGTTGGGACTTTTGATGCTGAAAAGCAGTATCCTTTTTAAGTAGCAAATACAGAGGTTTGGCCTTAAGTGCAAAGTTTTGAATATATGACCGGAAATAACGTACTAAACCCAAAAATGCTTGTACTCCCTTCACATCAGCGGGAGTTGGGAAATTTTGTATGGCATCTATTTTTGCAGGATTTACTCTAATATTGGTCTCACTAATCAGAAATCCCAAATATTCTACCTGGGTACAGAACAGTTGACATTTTGAAAATTTGACTTTCAAATGTGCTTTGTCAAGACGCTGTAGAATGTCAGATAAATGGGTGAAATGTTCGTTGGTGGTACACAAATATATTACAATGTTGTCAATGTAGATATAAGCATATATTCCCAAATACCCATCCAACACCAGATGCATTAGTCTCCAAAAGATAGAAGGGCTATTTTTGAAGTCCTTTGAAGTCCCTTGAAGTCCTCTTTCTGAGACTTTTTTCAAATTGAATTTATCTTCATTTTTGAATTTTTGGCAGAATTTAAAGTGAGCGTAACTTTTTCTCAGAATTTGATGTGAATCTGACTTTTTTGCATACATAAAAAGTTACATTCACGTAACTTTTTCTCAGAATTTGATGTGAATCTGACTTTTTTGCATACATAAAAAGTTACATTCACTTTAAATTCTGCCAAAACTTCAAAAATGAAGATAAATTCAATTTGAAAAAGTCTCAGAAAGAGGACTTCAAGTGCTACAAGAAAAACAACTCGCGATGTAGATCTACTTCATGCCATACATCTAAATTGCAATGAACTTTTGCATGTTGCAACGTAGATCTACTTTGCAAAATGTCCTGACTTGCATGTGATGCTTCCTCCTTGCTGGCGCCAGTTCATCCAGCACTGGGCCGGGCATAACCATCACTCCCATCCTTTCTGGACACGGCCTGGACGCATCCAATTTTCAAGCTTTTGGATGGGTCCATGCTGGAAGCTCTAGGGACCTGTAATGCACGAGTCTTCCTCTGACTTGTCCTACTGCTTGGAAATGTGGACATGTCCATTTTATGCTCCCAATCCCATCCGCTGGGGACATGTCCACATTGGACACTCCATGCTCCAGTACACAAAGCATGACTTTTGTACATGCACAAATATGCGTGTGTTGGACTGTTAATTTGTCTCGTCCATTCAGCTTCCTTTTCAGACCCGCCCCAAGTTTTTGCGCTGTGTTTTCCTGGGAATACAAGAACATTTCACTTTTCTCCTTTGAGGGGTTTCCATCAAAAATGACACACGCATCTCATTTAAGTGTACACACCGATCTCCATATGAAATTTGAGCATGCAAGACCTTTAGAACATCTAACCCAAGGATCCCCTCAAATTTGTGTCCATGCATTGGAAATATGACAAATTGCGCTTGGGTTAGGAAAACATTGGTAATATACAGGGCAATGTACAACACTCCATTAACCAGCATTTCTCTACCTTCAATTGTGGCAGTAGAAATGTTAGAGGCCAACGGGGTGACTTCCAATTTTAGGGTATTGGGGGAGAGAAGAGAAATTTGCAAACCTGAATCCAAGAGGAATTTTGCAGGGTAGCGAGTGGCATCAGTGGCAAGGAGGATGACCAGTAACTTTTTGGTGACAGCTCTTGAAGTTCCTGTCAGTACTTGTTTCCTGAATACTGGTTTGCAGGCTTGTCAATGTAGCCTTTTGGTAGAAGATCTTCTTCCTCTTCTTTGCCCTCTTCTGCATTTTTACCGTACTCTTCACCTTCTTTTAAAAAATTTACCAAATGTTGCCTGGTACCACGTCCAGGACCTTGCCTGCACGCATTTCCACAATAAGAGGAGTGCCCTCTCTGAGAAATCACAAATTTCAGTGTGCGGCCATCCCTCTTGGGGGCTAGATACACCAATTTTCTTGTCATAGGCTTAGTCGCTGCCTTACTCTGTGCGCAAAACTTGCTGCAAAAATGATCCTTTTGGCCACAGTTATAACAGGTGGTCATGGATCAAATATCTGGCACTGCGGTTCCACCATAAGCATTTGGCAGAGTTTTAGGACTTGACTGGGACAGTTGGTGTAGGGCAGAGGATTGAGAGGACTCTAGATCCCTTTCTAGGTCCTCCACTGAGATTGCAAATCTCAGGGTGGTCTTGAAATCATCAAAAGTAATTTGTATTGCGTTGGTGATCTTGGGCACAAGTCTGTCCATATATGTCAAGATTAAGAATCTGTCCAGAAAATCCTGTTTGCCTTTATACTCCCAACACTCCTTTACATAGAAAGGATTTGATAAGAGGGCTGCAGGTTGATTTTCTTGGCAAATCACTTTTAAATTACCTGGGGCATTGCCAAGGAGGAAATTGCTGGCCTTCTGACTCTAGCCCCAAAAGTCTGGACTTGCTCACCTGGAGCTTGTTGCATTCTTTTGAGATCCTTCATCAAATTTGTCTACACTTGCCTCCCAAACATATCCTGCAACATCTTCACTATTACTCTGTATTGGGCTGAGGTCAGCCCTTGGATAGACGTTACATAGATCTGTGCTTCTCCCCAAAGCTCAATCAACAAATTGGATTGGATGCTCTCATCCAAGTAAACACCATTGTACTGGGCACTTTGAAAAGTAGCCCACCACTCTTGCCAATTTAAGGGACCACTTCCATCAAAAAACAGGATTTGATTCATATTGATTGAGTCCTGTTGAGTACTTACGCTTGACAATCTGGACTTCTTTAAATGCTCAACATTGTAAAAAACTACCTTGTCTGGGGTAGGCTCCGTAATTTGGTCAAGACTTAATTTATTGGGAACCAGAGCCTGCCTGATACCCATGCCATCAGCAAAGTTGCGCTTTTTAATTTTCAATTCTTCCTTCAGCTGTTTCAAAAACAACAATAATTGAGAATCATCAATAGCCTTCTCATGGAGACTTATCTCCATGAGGTTAGGCTTGAGGACTTTCAAAATTGTTGTTATGGTCCCTAAAGGGCCATCAGCTGATTCAATATCCTCAATTCTTTTCCTGAGCGCATCCTTCACCTCTTGGGCAGGGCCAGGGGTTGCATTAAGCTGACCTTCAAGTTGCTCTAGTTCCTTTTCCAATTCCTTCTTTTGTGTGGCAGCAACTTTGGCCTGCTCTTTTGGATTCATTTTTAGTAATTTCCTATCCACAACAGCGTTCACATCTAACACTTGCAACATGTCTAGCGTTGAAACCTTCATGGCAGTGCCAGATACCATAACAAAGAAACTTCCCTACGTTCACTTCTAAGTTCACTTTTCACAGATGCTGTATTCAAAGGTACTTTTTGCGTGTACCTGCGGAGGTCTGGAGCACTTTGTCTTCCACTATTTTTACTTTGAAGAACTTTTTAGCTATTACTTTGTAGCTTTGCACTAAGCACTCACCCCAGGTGAAAAAGGAAACTTTGGCTGCACCAAATTATGTTATCCTTATTTGGGGAAAATCAATAGAAGACACTTTTGCTGTTTGAGAAGAATGTCTTCTTCTAGAAGCAATTAATATAAAACAACTTTGTTCCCAAGGATAAACTTCCGATGAGAAGATTATTTTTTCCTGTAGCCGGGTTTTCAAGTGAAGATAGACTTCTTGTTATAAAGACGTGATATGTATTAAAGACACTACGAAGTTGGTCGGAGTCTGGTTGTTACTTATGACTTATATGTGAAACGCCATGGAATTCATCTAAGTTCTACTTGGTCTGTACGTACTACGTTACGTTACCCCCGTTGGTTTTGGAGGATGGGGAATTACTGCAAGCCAGACACTGTAAAAGTATGTGTCATGACCTCATCCATTTTGGAACTGCATTGCTAGGCAAGAAAGTATTATACGTTTTGGGATGTAAGATGCGGACAATATGGAAGCATCATTATAAACCTATCACAGGACACTCATAATATATTTTGGTGACAATATTGTGCTTTGTTATTAAATATTGTTATCCCAAACCGGCAAAAGAATTGATTAAAGACACTTTTGCAGGAAAAGAAGTGTCTTCCTTTCACAAACAATTAATCTAAAATCTCAACTTTCCAGCATAAGCTTTTTGTTGAGAAGAATTCTTGTCTTCATGGCCGGGGCTAAGTGAAACTAGACTTTTGAAATTAAGTGAATAACTGACTTCTGACCTCTCTATTCTATGACAAGCTTGTTCCTTTCGTGTCGTCCTTTGAGGTTTTGGTCTAATTTTTTGGTACAGTCTTCTAACATTCATTATCGTGATGTGTGGAAGTGGAACTACACAAATGTCGTTGTCTAATAAGGTTTCCGTTCACGATATGTCATTCCAACAATTCCATCAACCCAAATTAGAATGGAAAGGAGCCAGGTTGGCACCTTGGCGTGAACAACAGTGCCCCCAACATTTGATGAAATATTGAGTTGTGACATGTTGTCAAAATTGCTGAAAATGTGCAACAGCTGGTCCCCCTCCAAGACTGGTTTATGTGCCCCAGGGACAACAACCAAAGGAACAAAAACTGTAGGGACAGGAATCCAAGCCCCCAAGGGATCCACCATTAGGCCCTCCTTGGCCAAAATAGTATCAGGAAGGCCTGAAGAAACAACTGAGGGCACAGGCACAGGCACTGTTCAAGATACTGGAACAGCAAAAGTGCTGGTTGTCACTGGAACTGTCTCAACTGGAGCATGCATTATAGGGGTCAAAGTTTTCAAAGTATAGCTGCCAGGGTTATTGCAACTGCAGATGATGGCTGAGTCACCCTTACTGCACTGGCTGTAGTAGATGTGCAAGGAGTTGTTGTGGTCTGTAGAGTTGGCCTAGCTTCAGCCTTGTCACCTGCAACCTGATTTAATTGAATGGAAGCCTCTTCAAGATCTCGTGCTTTTTCTGCAAAAAATATCAAAAGGTTAAAAATGGTTTACTCCAAATACTTGAAGGAAGAAGAAAAAAAAGAGATATTTACTTTCATGCTTAAAGTAGTACAGCCCCCAAGGCTGCACTATGTCTTCCATTCCCAGGGTTCTTCCTCTACAGAAAGTTCCAGAAAACAGCCTGACAACCTGGAATATGTGGTAAACTGATCAGTGTTGTTCTTTCTTTGCAGATATGACAAAAAGAAAGAAAACCACTGACCTTCAATCCTTTATACCATACACACTCCAAGTCCAGCCTGGAACTCTGGAAGTCCACTTCATGATCAAACTTAGCAGGCTTCTTCATATCGCAAATGTCTTTGCAGACCAACTTGCCTGCAACAACACTGCATCCCCCCACCTCACTGGTCCACACCTGAAAGAACACATGTAAAAAGCTGTAAAACTGTTTTATAACTATGTTGTGAGCTATGGTACTATGGTACTTACCATCAGTAGTGTAGATGTCACTGCTACCAGATTGAAAAATCCCATTGCTGCTGGCCTTTGATCGTTGTTCTTCTCAGGAATCACTATTTCACTTGTCCTTACTTGTTCCTGAGCAATTTTTTGGTCCTCCAGGCCTTGGTTTTTGTTGCCTGTTGAGCGCATTGTCTGTTGTTGTTGTAGGAAGCTCCCGCCGTGTTGATCTTTTCCCATCATTGTATGCAGCCCCAAAAGTCCAGGAAATCATGGAGAAACTGTTAACAATGGAGAAGAGAGCATTAAATATCACTGACACTCAGAAAAGTCACTCAGAAAACCTTCAACACTCACCTTTGATGAGATGTTGCTCCTTCCAAAAATAGACAGAAATGAGCTCAAAGCTCATTTCTCATGTCTCAGGAAGGGTAGAATCAAGTCCTGAGACTTATTTTCATTCAAGTGTGTGACTTTTAGCCACATTCCAGTTTTGATTGGACTGGTTGAACTCTGCAGCTTCTGTTGGAATTTCTGAGCATGGGCACCCCACAAAATGCGTGTGTGGCAAAAGGTATTGCCTTCTCTGAACTAATTGGCCCCTTTTGTCCTCCAAAAACTTGAGAAGGCTGGCATTGTCTAAACTGCTGTTCCCTCTTGTCTCATTTGGAATTGAAAATCATTGGCATGTCCAATCAGCTAGTTCCCTTTGCTGCTTGCCTGCCCTTACCTTTTCTGAAAAGTTTTCTCCTCTCCTGTCCTGACAAAATGCAAGTATTCCTGTTCTCTTCTAAACTGTGTGCCATACTTCATTCCAATGTCTAAAATGCTTCCCTTTGAATAACATGCTTGCTGTGTTCTCATGCCAAAGAATGTTTCATTGCCCTGTGTAAAATTTTTACCCCTCTTGTTCCATAAACAATTTAAAGGTATTGCCTTCTCTGAAGTAATTGGCCACTTTTGTCCTCAAAAAACTTGAGAATACTTGAATTGTTTAAACTGTTGTTCCATCTTGTCCCATTTGGAATTGAAAATCATTGGCATGTCCAATCAGCTAGTTCTCTTTACTGCTTGCCTGCCCTTACCTTTCCGGAAAAGTTTTCCTTTCTTCTGCCCTGTCAGATTGCAAGTATTCCATGTTCTCTTTTAAACTGTGTGCCATATTTTATTTCCATGTCTAAAATGCTTCCCTTTGTGCCCTAACTGACCTTGTATAGCATGCTTGCTGTATCATCATGTCAAGAAATGTTTCATTGCCCTGTGTGAACTTTTTACCCTTCTTGTCCCATCAACAATTTAAAGGTATTGCCTTTTCCAAACTAATTTGCCCATTTGGTCCTCCAAAAACTTGAGAATGCTTGCATAGTCTAAACTGTTGTTCCCTCTTGTCCCATTTGGAATTAAAAATCAATGGCATGTCCAATCAGCTAGTTCACTTTACTGCTTGCCAGCCCTTACCTTTTCTGAAAAGTTTTCCCCTATCCAGTCCAAACAGAATGCAAGTATTCCTGTTCTGTTTTGAAATATGTGCAATATTTTATTCCCATGTTTAAAATGCTTCCCTTTGTGCCCTAACTGACCTTATATAACATGCTTGCTGTTTTCTCATGCCAAAGAAGGTTTCATTGCTGTGTGTAAACTTCCCCTTTCTTGTCCCAACAACAATTTGAAGGTATTGCCTTCTCTGAACTAATTGGCCCCTTTTGTCCTCCAAAAACTTGAGAATGCTTGCATTATGTCTAAACTGTTGTTCCCTCTTGTCCCATTTGGATTTGAAAATCATTGGCATGTCCAATCAGCTAGTTCTCTTTACTGCTTCCTTGCCCTTACCTTTTCTGGAAAGTTTTCACCTCTCCTGTCCTGTCAGAATGCAAGTATTGCTGTTCTCTTCTAAACTGTGTGCAATATTTTATTCCCATGTCTAAAATGCTTCCCTTTGTGCCCTAACTGACCTTGTACAACATACTTGCTGTTTTAGCATGTCAAAAAATGTGTTCATGCCCACTCTTAACTTTTCACCCTTCTTGTCCCATCAAAAATTCAAAATTATTGCCTTCTCTGAGAAAATTTGCCCCTTCTGTCCTCCAAAAACTTAAGAATGCGTGCATTGTCTAAACTGTTGTTCCCTCTTGTCCCATTCGTTATTAAACATCATTGGCATGTCCAATCAGCTAGTTTCTTTTACTACTTCCCTGCCCTTACCTTTTCTGAAAAGTTTTCTCCTGTCCTGTCCTGTCAAAATGCAAGTATTCCTGTTCTCTTCTAAAGTGTTTGCCATACTTCATTCCAATGTCTAAAATGCTTCCCTTTGTGCTCTAACTAACCTTGTATAACATGCTTGCTGTATTCTCATGCCAAAGAATGTTTCATTGCCCTGTGTACAATTTTTACCCTTCTTGTTCCATAAACAATTTAAAGGTATTGCCTTCTCTGAACTATTTGGCCCCTTTTGTCCTCAAAAAACTTAAGAATGCTTGAATTGTTTGAACTGTTGATCCCTCTTGTCCCATTTGAAATTGAAAATCATTGGCATGTCCAATCAGTTAGTTCTCTTTACTGCTTGCCTGCCCTTACCCTTTCCAGAAAGGTTTTCCCTGTCCTGTCCTGTCAAAATGTAAGTATTCCTGTTCTCTTCTATACTGTGCCCTATTTTATTTTCATGTCTAAGATGCTTCCCTTTGTGCCCTAACTGACCTTGTATAACATGCTTGCTGTATTCTCATGCCAAAAAAATGGGTTCATGCCCACTCTTAACTTTTCACCCTTCTTGTCCCATCAACAATTTAAAGTTATTGCCTTCTCTGAAGTAATTGGCCCCTTCTGTCCTCCAAAAACTTGAGAATGCTCGCATTGTCTAAACTTTTGTTCCCTCTTGTCCCATTTGGAATTGAAAATCATTGGCATGTCCAATCAGCTAGCTCCCTTTACTGCTTGCCTGTCCTTACCTTTTTTTTCACCTTCCTTTTTGTCTCTGGACTGCGCACTGGGTGATTTATTGTTCTTCTTCTTGCTGTCCCTCTTTCCCTTGAATTTTCTCCACTTTTCTTTGTTTCTTACCTGCCTTGGGGTTAACGCAACTGCTTCTTCAATCTCTCTTTCTGGCGTTCTTTTGCCTCTTTCTTCTCTCATGGTCAGTTTTTTCATTAACTTTGGTGTACTTGAAGCAGGTGGTGGACCTTGTTGAAGGACAGTCTTGGAAAAACTTGGGAGGTGTCAGTCTTTGTATCAAAAAATCTTCCTATCTCATCAGTCACTTCTCCAAATATTTCTTTGGTCTTCTGAAATATTCCAGACTTACTTTCTGGGGATGCTGGTATTACTGTAGCATCTAAGTCAGGTGCTGATACAAATGATTCTTCTTGTTCAGACTGGGAAGTAGAGGAATCTTGCCTTTCTCTGGATTCCTATAGTTTCTTTAAAATAGATTTCACCACCTGTTTGTCTACTGGGTGTTTATGAATTTTTGACCCCAACGTTTTTCTTAGGGGTTCTCCTCCAGTTGTTGGTATGATGGTTTCTTCTTCTTTGTCAGTCTCCCACTGCTTTTCTTCAGACTTTTCAGGGCCTTCCTATTTCCACTTTGGGGCTTTGTCAAGTTCATCATCATCCATTACTTCCAATATATCTTTCTCCTCAGAAGGTGTAGGCAAGGGTACTGGTGAGGACCGTTGTATCTTTTATGGTCAAATGTAACTCATGTAAATTATGTCAGTCCAATCTGGGTTATCATCATCTTGTACCCTGATTACTACCAGGTTGATCTTGTCAATGACAGTGTATGGTCCCTTGTATTTAGGGGACAATTTTCTGCCTACAAAAGTGGCAGTGTCATGGCATCTTATCCACACCTTATCACCTAGTTTGTAATTGGCGTCCTTCTTATGGGTATTAATTTGGTCTAAATATGATGCTTGATTCTTTCATACGGCCTTCTGGGCGCAATCTTGTATGACTTCAAATTCTTCCTTTCAACTCTTGTTTTTAATTTCATTGAGTTGTGCCTTGGGCATATACATGGGAACCCAGTAATTTTGGGGTTTCATTCCTGTAACTAAAGCTTGTACAGCTTTGTGTTTCAACAAGTTATGCACCCATGCGGCAAATTTTAATAATTTGTCCCATGTTTACCTGTGATCAGGGTCCAAGTATAAGGCTGAATATTTGTGCAGCTCTAGATGGGCTCTTTTGTTTTGCCCATTCTGTTGAGGTCTATACGCGGTGGTAGTTGTAGCCTGTGCTCCAAAAAACCTGGCCATATCCCGGAATATGCTGCTCAGAAAATTAGTTCCCCATTCAGTTAATATTTTCTTCTGGGGACCAAATAGGCAAACCCAGTCACTCAGAAATAATCTGGCAGTTGTTATTGCTGAAGCTTCTCTCATGGGGGAGAAGACTATCCATGGGGACAATCTTTCCTGAATAATTAGGATGTACCTATTTACTTTTGAGCTGCTTGGGACCGGTCCAACTATGTCCATGCTTACCTCATGGAAACATTGTTTTGGCACTCCTGTGGTCATGTATGGTGTTTGGTGGGCATAGTGCTTGTTAGCTTGACATATTTTGCAGGATCTGATGTAATCACCTATGTCCTTTTCTAAATTGATCCAGGCAAATTCTTGCCTCAGTGCATACATTGTTTGGTTCACTCAGCTGTGTCCCATTACCAGGGAATCATGAAGCAAAGTGATGATTTGTAGGCGCAGTGAGGGTGGGACCCAGATACGTGGGCCTTCTTTCTCTTTCTTTATTATCAGTCCCTCCTGCCTACTATATTGTTCTCCTGCAGGGGCATTGCGCACTTTCTGTCTCTTTTGGGATGTGATCCCTTGATATATAAGGCAACAAGTCTGTTCTTAAAAATGTGGGTGATAAATATGCACATAATTTTTTTGTTTTTTCTGGTGGGAACCCACTCAACGCATTTACATGTGGAATGCTTAACCATCTCTTGTATTCTACTGTATATTCATATTCATTGAGGGCCATAAACCATCCAATGGCTCTCCTGCTGTCACAGGAGAGCCATCTGTTGTTGGGCCAAGTATGGGATTGCAATATGGCCTGTGCAGATCTTAAATTCATGCCCCCACAGGTAAGACCTGAATTGGGACACTCCATAATAGACTGCAACGAGTTCTCTATTGGTATTGGAATATCTAGTTTCTGCTCCATTCAGAGTGCAAGAGGCTCATCATATAAGGACTTCTTTTTTGTTCTTTTTCTGCGTCAAAATCTTGCCAATTGTGCTTTCTGATGCATCTGTTGTTGATATGAATTCTTTGTCAAAATCAGGAAAGACAGGATTGGGGCGTCAAGGAGACATTTTGTCAGGCATTTCTTTGCCTCTTCTTGTTCTTTTCCCCAGTTGGATTCTGTGTCTTTCTTTAGTAGGCTATATAAAGGTCTTGCCTTTGTTGCAAAGTCCTTTATAGATGATCTAAAATAACCTACCAGTCGCAAGAAAGCTTGTGCCTTTGATGTTATTTGGCGTGGGGAAGTTTTGGAAGGCATCTGTTTTTACTGGATTTACTTTAATACCCTCTTGACTATTTAAAAATCTGAGGTACTCAATCTGTGTTTCGAACAGTTGAGATTTTGAGAAATTTATTTTTAAAGCGGATTTGTTCAATCTGCAAAGGATACCTTCCAAATGTGCCACATGTTGTTTGGCTGTTTTACAGTAGATCACTATGTTGTCCACGTAAATGTATGCATATGATCCTAAACATCCATCCAACACAAGATGCATTATTTGTTGAAATATACTAGGACTATTTTTCAGACACATGGGTAACCTTACAAATTTGTAGTGTCCCATTGGGGTGGAAAAAGAGGTTTTCCACCTTTCATCTTCTCTAACTTCAATATTATAAAATCCATGCAACAAATCAATGGCAGAAAAGAACTTTGCCAATCCTAATTCTTAGGATATTTGACTGATTCTAGGTAAAGGATGTGGGTCTGTTATCACATGCTAAATAAGCTTGCAAAAGTTGACCACCATCCTCCATCCCCCATCCTTCTTCTTGACCATTAAGGTTGGGCTGTTATATGGAGAAGTGGAGGGTTGTACTACTTTGTTGTGGAGGAGATCTTTGACATATTCTCCTAACAATGACCTCATCTCATACGGGATAGGGTACTGTCAAGTGTAGATTGGAGAATCTGTCTCAAGGGGGATATCTGCCTTGTACATGGGGCATAGTCCAAGCTGGTCAGACTTTTTTGCCAGCACATTTCAATATTTAAGCAGCATTTTTTGGACAATTTTGATGTATTCTGAAGGACACTTGGATGAGTCTAAATTCTCATCTATGAGCTGTTCTAAGTTTTCCTTCTCCAATTTCCCGTGTATTTTGTTCTTGATGTTGTATTTTGCTGCGTTTTTTGATGTGCTGTACAGTTGACCCCCAGTTAACGTCCCGTCTGGTTAACGTTTTTTTGGTTAATGTTCCAGATCTCAAAAAGGAAAATCCCCCCTGTTAACGTTCCCGAACTTGTTTAACATTTTTAGTTGGTGCAGGGGGAAAAACCTTAACTGAAAAAAAGTTAACCAAGGGAGTCTTTCCCTTAAGAAATAAGGGAGAAACGTTTATTTGGTTCCACAAAAATTTTTCTTAAGGTAAAATTCAGAAAAAAATTGATCAAAGAGTGTATTCCAACAACTGAGCTTTATGCACTGCCATTACATTCAAAAAGTAACCACAGTTCTTCACTCAATTCAAATCAGAGATTCATTTTAATGACACAAAAAGTCACTCATCAGAGTCACTTGAGGCATTTGCCCTCTTGCAGGGCTGAGATTTGTAACCTGATGGCTCAGCTTGGTCCATTGATGGCCCAGGTTGGTCCATTGATGGCCCAGCTTGGTCCATTGATGGCCCAGCCTTGTCACGAGAGAAGAAGCTTTTGATGGATGATTGCTTCTCCCTACTTTTGAGAAGGGCAGTTAAATGCCTCCCACAAACAGATTCCAGGACATCCAAAGCTTTTTGAACTTGAATTTTTTTGGGATGTTGTTCTTCGAAGATGGTTGGAACTTCATTCCACTTGATGAGAGTCTCCTTGATGACAGTTGACTTGAGGGCCAATTTTTCATCATCAGCAGAAGGCAATGACTTTTTACGTCTTTATTACTTTATCACATTTTGTTCAGTAACGTACTTCTTGTTAAATTTTTGTGACTTTTCCGGAGGAATGAAAACAACACCACGGTAGAACTCATTGATATTTCTTTGAACCTCAGCTTTTTCAGCTGCCATTTCCTTCAGCTCATCTACTCCCAAGTCTTGAGTGTCTTCCATGACAAGTTCACTCAAGACTTGGGAGTGGATGAGCTGAGGGAAATGGCAGCTGAAAAAGATGAGGTTCAAAGAAATATCAATGATTAGATGGCACCACAAAAAAGTAAGGAGGCCTTTTCAGTGTTTTTAAATTCTTCTTCATGCAATGCATTGTTTTACACTCTTTCAGTATTTCTGAATTTTTCAGATTGCCTTCTGGTGATGATCAAAAATTGGCCCTCAAGTCAACTGTCATCAAGGAGACTCTCACCAAGCGCAATGAAGTCCAAACCATCTTCAAAGAACAACATCCCAACAACTTTCAAGTTCAACAAGCTTTGGATGTTCTGGACTCTGTTTGTGGAAGGCATTTAACTGC
>CAJPEX010001961.1:7350-46087 GCA_905338405.1 Notodromas monacha
TGTCAAACGTGATTTTTGCGTTCGAAAAAAAAACTCAAATCTCTGGTACTCCGGAAATTTCCTGCAAAACAAATTGCAGAGGATTGGCACAAAATTTATTTTTTATTTTTTTCTTATTACAGGTCTTGGGCGCTGGCAAATAGTCCCGTAGTGATGTTGATGTGCTTGAGGTTCATCTTGGCGTTTCTCACCTTCTTCCTGTTGTCCGTGGCCGAGAGAACCTTTAAAAGGGTAAAACGGGAAATTAATTTTTTATCGATTAATTCATTTAATTTTTTTTCAGTTTCAATTGCATCAAGGTTTCTTTCTTCTTTTTTTTTCTTTTTAGAGATACATGTTGGCGAAGATGTTTCATTGCTTGACTTCGGCGAGGCGAGCGAAACGCTGGGATCTGCCTCATTTCAGACTCAGCAAAGTGCGCAATATCAAGACCTGGTTGTCTGTGAGGTCTTACTTGAAGGTTTGTTACGGATGCGACATCTAGTTGCAGGAATTGAAATTGTCCACGTTTACCCCTTTCTTGCAGTACAGTACTGTATAGTAATTTGAAATGCAGTGGGTCCCTTCATAACGTACCTTTCGTTATGTGGAACTTTTGTAATGCGTAGCGCGTTTTTCGTTGAGGTTAAATTTTCAAATTCGAGGATTCTTTTCAGGAATTCACTTGAAGACTGTGATAAGAATTGATAACAGGATTTTATTTTTAGTTTTCAGCTTGAATTCGTGATTTTAAATTTGATTTCAAATTTGGAGAAATTAATTTTTTTTACGCCCTATCATAGCATCAAGTTCTTCTAGTTCCTTGTACTGAGACTTTTCTTTAAATTTGGAACGAATAAATTTTTTACGTCCAATTAACGCGTAACATTTTTCTAATTCCTTGTAGTGAGACATTTATTTCAATTTGGAGAAATTAATTTTTTTCGCCGAATTTTAACAAGCTTTCCCAGTTCCTTGTACTGAGACTTTTCTTTGAATTTGAAAAAAATAAATTTGGTTATGCCCAATTAACGCGTTAAATTTTTTATTTCCTTGTAGTGAGACATCTCTTTAAATTAAAAATAAATATTTCACGCCCAATCATAAGTGAAATTTTTTGTAGTTCCTTGTACTGAGACTTTTCTTCAATTTTGGATAATTTTTTTTACGCCCAAGGAACGCGTTGCATTTTTCTAGTTCTTCGTAGTGACACATTTATTTACATTTAGGGAAATTAAACTTTTTACGCCTAATTATAGCATCTAGTTCATTGTACTGAGTCTTTTCTTTAAATTTGGGAAAAATTAATTTTGGTTACGCCCGATTATCGCGTTAAATTATTTAGTTCCTGTAGTGGGACATTTCTTTAAATTCGACACCATTTTTTAACGATTAATTGACGCGTCGAAGAACATTTGAAAGATGGAGTTTTTCTTCGTTCATGATTCATTTTAGAGGCACGGGCCACAGCGGTCAGTGGATGTGATTGTGTCGGCGGCATTTGTGGCGACCTTGGCCCTGATGACCGGCATTTGCGTGGACATGCTGCGAGCGCAGTCGGAGAAGCCATCGTCGTCGTCGTCGATTGACGAGAACGAGGACGATCACGGCGGCGGCGGCAGTAGTGAAGAAGAAGCCATGTCTTCGTTGCTGCTTTTGCCGGCCGCCTCTGTGTCGGCGTACACGGACGCCGTTGTGATGTGTCTCGCCTTCGCCGTTTTCCTGCTCCGGTTCATGACGCAAGGTTGTTTCGAACCCAGCGAATATTTCGGGTGGTTTTGAGCCTAGTTATTTTCTGTTTTTTGTTTTTTTTTCGGGAGGACCTGTCCTGTGGTTGGTGCACCTGCTCGAGTCAGAAAATGGAGCAAATTGCGAATCTTTGTTGTCCATTTGAAGAAGTTGCCTTGTTTGCCAATTTTTTTCTTCTTCTGTGGAATTGTGCGGACGCAGTTTTGTTGTTCTGAGATGGACCTGACGATGTTTTTCTTTTTATGAATTTAAAATGGAAGACGAAGGCTGGTCAATATTTTTAAAATTTCATTTTTTAACACTGTTATTTTACTTGATTGAGTTCATGCCATGACACAAATCGTCTGACCGGAATTTTCAGCCATTTCAACTTTGAAAATGCTCTACACTTGTCACATTGAAGCATTGTCACAGGTGATTTATTATATATGATTTACAGTTGAATATTGATTTGACTTTCACAAATTCATGTTATCAAAAAATAATCTTTTGAAGTTCCTGGTCAATTTTCTCAATGTTGTTTGCTTTTTTAGCATAACAAAGGAATCTCTCAGGTTCCAAGGGTGTCATTTGAAAGTCGCGAAGAAATGTTCTACATCCTTGAACCAGTTGAAATTTTATGAGCATTTTCTGTTTGAAACATCAGTGTTTCCTTTTTCAAGTGTGGATGATGTAAAATGAGAGGTTGTGTTTTGGGTAGATATTATTTGGTTGATGATGCAAGCGACATCTACTTGGAAATGTGATTACTTCTTGTAACTTTTTCAAGATGTTCCACTCCAAATGAAAATATTCTGATGGTCCTTCTCAAGTGCAACTGCTGTTTCTTTACAATAATGCATTTATTACTTGTATGAAGATTTTGTGTTCTGTTCTTTTTTTTGTTTATTTGTCAAGATTTTTTTTTTGAATATACAGGCTTTTTGTGTGTGACTTTGAGAAATGGTGGATGAAGGAACAAAGAAGACCTTAGGTGCTATTCCTTTGCTCAAGACCAGTGCTGGGCCACGGAATAAGGAGCAGTGGGTTCAAAGGCTGAAAGAAGAGTACACTAGTCTCATCAAGGTGTGTTCCATGTTTTTGTGAAACTGTATTCTTGAAAAACCTTTGCTGAATTTCAATTCCATTTTTGGTGTCCCAAGATTGAAATGTGAGAAAGAAAGAGAGATTTGAAAGTGCATCCCATGGTTATTAGACATTAATTTTTACAAACCATTCATGAAGTAATTTTGAAGACCATCAGATCATAGTAAAGTATTGTAATTTAACTTGGCAAGAGTTTAAACATATTACTATTTTCCTTCAAATCAAGAAGAAATTGGTGATTTTTTTTTTTACTATAGTGGGACCCCGAGATGTGGACATAATTGGTACTTGTCCTTATGTTGGAATATCTGCATGTTGCTCAGACTTCAATGCAGACATATTTAATTGGTTCTCTTGTACATTAAAAATTATGAATAAGTCCCCAAAAATGATATAAAAGTTGGTTTCCTCAACTTCAAGGTACAGAAAATAACTGTGCAGAAATCTGATACTTTGGCATCAAAAAGAGCTCAAGAAGCAAAATGACAAGAATAAGTCTTGCCATACTATTTATTGATAATGGAAAAAACTTGTAAAAAGGAAGCGCAAAATTTGGCTGTTTTTTATTATGCATTTGAGCTGATTTATAATGAAATTTATTTTTTATTTCTGTGAGTGTAAATAGTGCAGTTAATTCAAGGGATATCCAAATTTTGAAAATGAAATTTTTCAATTTTTAGAGAAATGGTGGAAAAGTGTTTTTGAAACTAAGTCTGGATGTTGGAGCTTTTTTTTTTAGTTTCAAGTGTCCCTAAGTTAAATTTTTGTATGTTGGGGTCCCACTGTAATGAAATGAACAAGATTTTTCTGAGTGTCTGGGAAGGATTACCAATTTTTTTTCTTCAAATTATATCTCAAAGGAAATCTTGTTTGACTGAACAAAACTCATTCTTCAACAGACTATAGTTTCAAATTGGAAATGTGTTCATGTTTCAACAAGAGTTTCTCTGGTCCTTGTGCATCAATTTATTTAAATAATTCTTCATTACAGTATGTAGAAAAGAATAAACAAGAGGACAATGACTGGTTCAGGTTGGAGTCCAACACAGAAGGCACCAGATGGTTTGGCAAGTGTTGGTTGGTCCATGAGCTCCTCAAGTATGAATTCGACGTGGAATTTGATGTGAGTCTGCAAAAATCTCATGTGCAAGTTTTTTTTTTCTTTTTTCAAAAATAAATGTCTTTTTTTCTTGCAGATACCAGTGACGTATCCAGCTACAGCCCCTGAAATTGCAATCCCTGAATTGGATGGGAAAACAGCAAAAATGTACCGCGGAGGAAAGATCTGTTTGTCTGACCATTTCAAGCCATTGTGGGGCAGGAATGTGCCAAAATTTGGCATTGCTCATGCCATGGCTTTAGGGGTAAGTTATCATCAGTGTTAGGAATGAATTAGTGATTTTGAAATAGGATGTGATTTTTATAAATAAATATAACAAGAGAATTTGGTTGGGCTACAACTGGGGTGAAACTTCACCCTATTTTAAAGTTGTTGTACTTCAAACACACAATATTTGCAAATATTCTCAAGTGACACGCATGAGAGATTAAACAGTAGTGAAGTTTTTTGATAGATTTGGAAATCAGGAAAACTGTCCTCCAAGGATGAAAAACAGCGACAGGATTTAGCAATGAAAAAATAGCCTTGGAGGCCTTCAGAAAATGAGTTTTCTGAGAATTTGGGTTCTTGGATTTTGCGCAACAAATTGTATTCTGCTGTTTATTTTTTGCAACAATCATCTCAGGTTATTAATATATCAGGGTTGGGATCATATTATTTTCAGGATTATTGAATAATTTTAATATATTGCAAAAATTGTGTAGTACAATTTTTGGACTGATTTCATTATGTGGGGATATTACTGTATGACAAATAAAAAGTTGAGTTTCTCATTAAATTCAATTTTCGCAGCTGGGTCCATGGTTGGCAGTGGAAATTCCGGACCTGATTCAAAGAGGCGTAGTCACATACAAGGAAAAATGCGGAGGCCCACCATCAGCAACATGAGTTATTGTTTTCTCCCTCTGTCTCTCAAATATGCCTCTGACGAAGGCGTTTGTTTCCATTTTTGGTTTATTTTTCTGTCTGCATTCATGGTTAAATCTTATTGGTGGCGGTGGAAAAAAAAAAAGAGTTTGTGTTATTGCTGCATTTCCGAATCTTTGAAAGAAAACAGAAGGAGAAAAAAAATCGTGTTTTACCAATGGAGGGAGACCTTTTTCCCGCCTTTCCTCGTGATTTTGAAAAATGTTTTTCCTCTGCGGATAGAATTTTATTTTTGGTTGAAGGATGATATCCTTAATTTGCTGTTGAACGACGTTGAATGAAGCTGGAACGGCAGTATTTCCGTCATCTAGCGTCTCTTTCTTTCAACGCGAGGTTCCGCTTTTGTATCATTCCAGTCTAGATGTCGCTCGACATGCTGTACATCAAGTCGAAATCCGTCAAGCCTTTGAGCCGGAAACACGGGAAGGCGGAGCTGAAGAGGAAATCGTTCTCAGTCAAATTTTATATATTCTTAGTTTGTTTTTTTCGATGATCCAGCGTTTGAAATGTGGAATTTCCTTTTTGATTAGACGAGGGGAGCATGGATCCTGTTCGTTTCGCCGAGGGGCCCCTTTTTTTTTGCGGTGGTGGCAGTAGGTGCTTCAGCATCCTTGTGGCACAACATGAGGACCAAAGACCTCGTGCGGATTTCCGTGATCGCCGTCTTGCACTTGTTGTTTTGCGTCTCACACGTGTGCTCGACAAAGAGTGAGTCTCGAGTCTTAGACTTGTTTTTTTTTTGGCAGAGAAAGATAATTGTAGAAATTAATGCTTCGTTGATATTTTCGCTAGAAATCTGTGGCCCCGAGATGCGGACGTAATTGATGCTTGGGAGTTGCTCCTTATGCTTGTCGATCGAAAGCGTCCGCATGTCGGATCACGTTTTCCCATATAGACTCAAGTCTAGTGCAAACATGTTTAATTGATTCTCCTGTTCATCAAAAAGTAGGTATGAATTTTTTTTTAATTTTTATAGAAAGTTGTTGGAAAATGTTGGAAAGGTTTCCTCATCTGAAGTCACTGTCTAAATGTCTGGATAGAATTGTTTTGAGTTTCACGTGTATTTAATTCGAATCGTCCGTATGTCGGGGTCTCTTTGATAAACTAAAATTATTATTCGGATTATTTCGGGAGGATTTCTGTGCAAGTTCATTTTCTATCACATGTTCATTCATTTTTAGGAAAGGTTTTATGGATTGGTTGATTAATCTCTAGTTATTCTTTCCACTCTTGACAATAAAACAATTCAGTGTACAATTTTTAAAATTTGAAAAGTTTTCAAATAATGTCAGAAAAAAAGGAGTGACCAAAATGGCTCATGAGAGTTTTCTGATATTATTTTTTTGATATTTTACACTGTCTTGTCAAATGTTCTTTACAGGAAAAACATGCAAAATTGATAAATAGATTGTCAAAGGACTTACATTTATTTTTAGATTTTAGTTTTTTTTTAATGAATTTCCACTGTCTTTTCATATGTATTATTTTCTTTACAGAAAATCATTCAATTGAACTTAATTGTTGTCCAAATAATTTACATTACCTTTCCAAATTTTCTTTCCTCTTTTTTTTTAAATAATTGTTCTCCTCAGAAAACAATTAATTATGAATTTATGAATCGATTTATTTTTAAAATTTTCGTTTTGTTAATATTTGAATGAATTTTCACTCTCTTTCAATTTCTTTTCTACAGGAAAAGCAATCAATTTTTTTCTTTGAAGTAACGTTCAGTACCTCGATATAAATTATTTCCGAATTTTCTTATAAAAAAAAAAAATGTTTCTCTGTGATTTTTTTTTTCTTTTTTCTCCGCAGAAAACAATGACTTGCTCTTGGGTCCAGCTCCAGCCAAGACCAACGCGACGCTCATCGGGCTCAAGAAGAACAACCAGAAGCGAGCCCCGGAAGGTCCCATAAAGCTCCAGGTCCTGGGCAAACCCAAAAAGAACCCGAAACCCGGCCCAGAGCCCAAAAAGGACACCGTATCCAAGCGCCAAGCAGCAGAGGCGGAGAAGACGTCAACGGAACGCGTGTTTCGGGAATTCTCCGACATTGACGTGGATTTCGAGAGACAACACGGAGACGGGGAAGATAGTAATAAAAAACGAAATGAGCGGAAAAGCAATTCCAACAAGAAGAAGAAAAGGAAGAACAAGAAGAAGAAGAAGAGGAGGAGGAAGGAGCAGAATAATAATGATAAGAAGCAACATAGGAACTATTATGGAGCCAAGGATGCTGGGAATATGGAAGAATGGCAGCAGTGCACAACTGAAAGCTCTGTGACGCAGTTGACTATGAGTGGAGAAGAGGAAGATGGCTCTGGAAATAAGCACATTTCCACTGAAAAAGGAAGAGATAGTGAGGAAAGCGTGGCTTTTGCTCTGGAAGACGTTTATGCTGCCAAAAGGTTCCTTTTATTGACCAATTATTGCTTGTTTTTTGTTGTTTTTTTTTGCACAAAATTACCCTATTTTTATACTCATGCACATTCATATTTATTTTAAAATATAAAATAATACCCACTTCCTTGGTAATAAGATGCCCACTTGAATTATTCTATATCGAAAATCTTGAAATTGATGAAGATTTCATTCTTTTTCATCAGCATTTATTCATGCACAATTTTGAATGAAAAGCATTGAATTTTATTGTTCAGTATAGCCTGAAAATTCAGATCCTCTTCACTACCATCAGTTTTCAAAATATTTACATTTTCAGATACCTTGGTGTGAATGAAAGATTGATTTGATCAGATTTATTGTATCAGCATTTGCTGCACAAACCTGAGTGAAAAGTATTCAAGTTTATTTTCCAGTATTTCAACTAAAAATTCAGATGTTGTTCATGGCTATTTTTCAAAATGTTGAGATTTTCTGAAATCTGGGTATGAATGAAAGATTGATGCAATTTTTTCATCAGCATTCGCTGCACAAACTTGAGTTTAAAAAGCATTGAATTTTATTTCCCAGTTGAGCCCAAAAATTTAGAAAATCTTCACTTTTATTCATCAAAATTATCAGTTTGAAAGTGATTCAAGGGTACATGCTCCAAAATATGGACTTTTTCAAAAACCTTGACATGAATATAGAAGATTGATTTAATTTTTTCATGAGCAATTCCTGCACAAACTTGAGTTAAAACATTGATTTTTTTTTTCAGTTGAGCCTTAAAATGCAGGTGTTCTTTCCTCCTAGTTTTTAAAATATTTTTGTTCAAAAGTTATCCAATAAGGTACATGAACTAAAATGTTGACATTTTTCAGAAAACTTAGTAATTTAATACAATATTACTAGAATTTTATTTTTGTCATCTGTTTCACAGAATATTGAATGAATTATGAAGAAAGCATTATTTTTAAATAAATATTTGATCATTTTTCTTATTGCTGTTCAAACTGAAAATTCGCCTGCATCACTATAAGAAAATACCAGGGTATGCATTTCATAATTTTATTTTGGCAGTCTCAAAGAAATGAAATAACTCACAGAAAATATCTCCAATCTGACAACCCTGTACAAAAATGAAAAGTTCTGATCTTCTAAAGTTGCCAAAAATGGTTTGCTTAAAGTGTGATTTTGTCATTGATGACAAGAGTAATTTGTGAGACTCTCCCTCAAGTTTGGGCACACAAAATAACTTTATTCCAAGACACTTGCAAAACATTTGAGCAATTACTTTTTTCTCAAAAAGTTTTTTCACCAAATTTGATGCTGGATTCTTGGTTTCTTGTTCAAGCTGACATGGAGCGCCATCTATGCCTTGTGTTACTGGAAATGATTGAATGTGTTTACTCCTTGCATGGAAAATTTTTCATCACTCTTGGCCTGAACATTTGCCTTAAATGAGCAAAAATTTGTTTCTTCAATTTATGTGTGTATAATTTTTGGGTTTTTGTTCCAGAGGGAAAGGCAGTTGCTGTGAAAAAGAAGACCCCTGTCTCCCAATCTGCACAGACAAGCCCTATGACAGCCTCCCACTCTGCACCCCGAGTGCAGCCCCATCAGAAGGAGCTGCAGGAGGAGGGACAAGTGGCCCAGGTGGCCCTGCAGCAGCAGGTGCCACTGCTGGCCCAGGAGCTTTTAGTGTATCTGGAAGTGGTGGTGGTGGTGGTGGTCCTGGTGCCAGTGGTGGTCCTGGTGCCAATGGTCCCACAACACCCATGGTACCAGGCATGGTCTTTCCCCCCATAGACATAATGGGCATGTTCTCTGCCCCCACCACCACTATTGAGCAAGGAGCCATGCCCATGTTCCTGGACTCTAGGTTCCATGGTGGCAGGTTGAATGGCTGGGGCAAGGTGGGCATGGGCTACAGCATGCCCTTTCCTGGTGTGCTGCCTGGGAGGACACCCATGACTGTGCTGGTGCCACAGGCCACATACTCTAACCTGCCAAAGGTCAATAGTAACAACAACAACAACAAGAATGCAAATAAGGCCAACAAGTCTGCTGACTCATCTAATAGTCCCATCCTCAAGAAGAAGGAAAGACCTCCTGCTAAGGTCCAAGGGCCTCCTCCTCCCATGGAGCCTGATACATCTGGCAGTTCTGCCAAGTCCCCCCAAAAGGTTACTGGCCAACAATTTGTTAACCCATCTGCCTCATGTACCATAATTACAGCACTGTTGAGTTGTTGCACACACACACACATTGGTTCTTGCAGAGAATATCTGGTGATCACTGAATTCAATAACACAATGCACAATACAATAAAAATCTGATTATAACAAAATTAAATTTTTTTATGATGAGATTTTAAAAATTATTGACTGGGAAGACTGTTCTCAATTAAACCTGCATTTCTTCTAGACATTCCTTTTTGGCCTTTTCAGATGTTTTTCTATGTTTGAAAAGCTGTGGAACAAAAATACTGTAAATGTATATGCCATCAACAAACATTTACTCTGATTAACATGTGAACACTGCCACTTTTTGTGGATTTGGAAGTTTTTCTGAGCAATCCCTGCAAAGATTTGTAATGGTGCATGTTCCAAAAAAATCTTACAGTTGTTAAGTTGGGTTATGTTCCAAGAATCAGTCAGTCAAATTTTGAATGGGAAATTTGAGACTGCTGTCCCTGTGTTCATTGAGGATTTTTTGTTGGAAAAATCACAGCATATGTTGCTGTTTCAATTTTGTTGCCCTGGAATTGGAGAGTTTGTTGTAACAAGATTTGTATAACATTTATAGGATTTCTGCAGGGACTTGAAAATACTGTAGTTTATTGTGAAGAAAATTTTATGTAATGGTATTTGTTGTAACAAGATTTTACTGTATATATGTGTATATATATATATATATGTAAATTCAACTCTTTGTATCCCTCGAATTGTTTTGAAATTACAAATGAAGCGTGATCATGTTATTGCATGGAAGAAAAATTGTCATCTTTGAAGAGTTAGGGGCTTTTATGCATCATATGGACCCCCCACATACAATCTTTTTTTCATCTGTTTTGCAGGGAAGCAGCAGACACAGCCCTTTGAGATCCATGATGCCACCTCCATTTCCAGTGAGAAATTCTTGAAAATTGTTCATTTCTTTTGAAGAATATGTAATGGTTATGTGTCATCCATGTTGCATGTTTCAGGGATACCCCATTCCAATGGCAATGCCAGGGATGCCCCCAGGTTTCATGGGCATGCCAATGCCTTGGCCTGACCAAAGACTCCTCAGGTCCCAGCAGCAGGGCCAGTTCAGGCCCCCAGGACCCATGATGATGCCCATGCCACCCATGATGCACCCTGTGCAATTTGCCCAAATGCAACAAATTGTTCAACAGCACCTCAAGGCCATGGAGAAGAAGAAGAGAAGGGGGCCTTCCAAATTGATACATTCACCATACAGTGGTTTTCCATCTGTTTGAATGATGAGGAACATGTGGAATTTTTGTTGACAAAATATACATGCAGAAAGAAACTACATCATTGTAAATATCATTCTGATTATTTGCCATTCTGTTTATTCAATTTATTTGCCCAATTAATTTAGATCTGCATTATGCTGACAAATGAGGTGACTTATGCTGCAACAGTTTCTATTGGGAAAAATATGTGTACAGTATTTCTTTGATTATGGAGAGCCCAAAATGTTTTTGGTGCTGTACATATTATTGATTGCATACATGACACAAGAGTACAAAAATTGGATTTTTACTTGTGAATTTTGAATCTTACAAATTTTGATGATGGAAGTCTAAAAATAGAATAAAATCCTGAAGCCCATTGTTTAAATTGTAAAATCCTGAAACCCATTATAAAAATTATTTCTTTCATATATGTAGGATGTACAGTCAACCCCCGTCTAACGGACTTGATTTGTGCAAGGGACAAGTCTGTTAGACAAAAAGTCCTTTACACAAATTCAATTACAAAGCTGGTCTGTTTGGCAAAAATCCCTTACACGGGAGGTCTGTTAGGAGGGGGGGCCACTGTACATCCAGTTTTCAGATGTCAAATTCTTGATGGACCTTTTGAGAATTAGTATTGAACTTGTGTGCTGTATAAAAGTATGATGCCTTTGTGATATTGATATGCATCTGCCCAAATTTTTGAAAATGTAGAAATTAAATGCTGAATGTTTAAAAAAAATCTAAGTCCAGTAAAATTGGATCCCAAATTTTGGAAAAAAATATGTTTGAGTTGAGGCAATAAATATGCAGGATCTTGCTTTTCCAGATAAGTAATGAGACTATGGGAAGAGCCTTTAAAAAATCATTGCTGAAGTAAACTATTGTTACCAAAAGTCCTTTTGGGATTTGGAAAAAGTTTCTGCTATGCTAAACATTTTTTTTTTTACAATGTGTCTTGAATACCATTTAGGTTATGCAGTAAAAACTTGTGGGGAACTCAGAAAAAATTTTTGGACTGCTATTAAACAAAAACTTCTAAAAGTTTTAATATAACTCATCCTTATAATAAATTTTAATTTGGACGTAAATAAGTTTTAGAAGGGAAACCACGGAAAAGTGTACTAAAAGGTACAAACTTATTGACGAGTAAAACAATGCAAATGTCTATAACAAACATTTACTCAGAATAATATGTGAACACTGTCACTTTTTTGTACTTCAGAGTTTTTCTAAGCAATTCCTGTACAATTTGATATAAGGCTGGATGTTCCAAAGAAATCTTACAGTTGTTGAGCATCAGTCAACAATTATGTTCAGGGAAGAGAAGGATGAGACACCTCTTTTTTTTTGCTTTTTCCCCCAAGCATGAAATGAACCATGCATCCCTTCTGCCAAATGTTCTGGTCCATTACTGTGTTGCTCACAATCATGAGGCATTCCTGATGAATTTACACACCCTGGGAAACTGTTGATAAGTGCACTAACAACTGTTTCCCCCCACAGCTGCAGACTTTTCTGCTTCAGTGCCAAATTTTAGCTCAATGTAGTGTGCATGATGTGAGAGCAGTGTTTCTTTTTTCTTTCCTTCCTCCTTTTTTTTTCTCTCAAACTCTCCTCAGTGTTATTCCTTGATCAAAAAGAATTACTGCAAACACATTCTGCACACTGGCAACTTCCTGCTGCTGAACATGTCACACCACATCATGCTGAACCTGAGTGCTGCCCATGATATCCTTGTGAAAATGCTTCTGCTAAAAGTGGCATCTCTGAGCAGTGTCTTCATCATTTTGCAATGCCCAACTGTCATACTCAGCAGCAGCAGTGATGCTTCTTTTTCATCATCTGCAAAACCTGTGCCTCAAAATCAAACCTCACCAGCATCAGGTCAGTGATGATTTTTTTTTGTTTGGTACATTATATAGAAAAGCAACTTTCAAGACTTATATGAAAGTGTTTTTGTCCCACTCAGATGCCCTCATCAGCACCAATAATAATAAGAAGTCAGTGAGAAACATCAGAAGCCCAGCATCCCAGCTGCAGGTGAACCAAACTGAGCCTGAGAAGTATGTGAAAAAGACTCATTTTCTGCTCATAAAGAGTCAGGTGGTGGAAAAGGGACCAAAGGCATCCATCTTGCTTCTGGATGATGCTGAAACTGAGTTTAACCTGGAGTCTACTGGGCTTTTGCAACTCCCAAAGGAAATCCACAATGCTTTGGCAGCAGTCCAAGCTTTCCCAGGTACTCATCATCATCAGACACACAACAACAACAACAACAACAAGTGGGCCACATCAAGGACTTATTCATCCACCACCAAGAAGGCATCTACCCCTTTGAAAATACATCATCATGATGATGATGATCTACAGCTGCAGCACACACTAGCCCAGCACCATCCTAAAGCAAATAAGCCAACAACTCACTCCAGTACATCAAGAATGGTGATGGTGACCAAGCCATCATCAGCAGGGATGGTAGTGTCTACCATTGCCAATAATAAGAAGACCAGCAAACCATCAGCAACCACCAGCACACACTTTCTGGAAGTGAAACCAAAGGAACCTGTCATCCCTCAAGTGACCCAGCAACAGGAGCAGTACTTTACACATCAGCAGCCAGCAGCAGTAAACATTATTCATACCAGACTGCCCAAGAATAAGAAAAACAGGCCCAAGACAAGAGTCAAAATGGACCCACCCACATTCCATTACACCAGGGCACCAGCATCATCCACCAGCACCTCCATCATCATCAGCAATCACATCAAGTCATCACCATCACCAGCACCTTTCAAAACTTCTCCTTCCAGGAAATTCTTGGAACCTCCTTTGATGGCCCAAAGATTCAAGCCCTTGGGAAGCCATTTTGAAAGATTCTTCACCCACATTGAAGAGCATACAACACCAGCCCCTGGTTTGGAAATCATGCTGCAGGACTCTGCTGCTGCTGCTGCTGCTGTCAAGGACATTACAACTGACTTTGTCATTCACAAGAATAACAGCAACCATGATGACAGTCCCATCATGGATGATGTTTGGAGAAGCATTGGGAACTACAAACTGCACAAGATACAAGCAAGTAACATGGAAACCATTCCTCATCCTTTTCCAGCACAAACAGTGTTGCCATCATCAGAGGAGTACTCAAAAAAGGTTGCCTTATTCAGTAATACAGACTCTACCATACAGGCACCAATCACCCCTAAACCTCATCTGGATAGGATGATGAAACCCTTGCACATGATGAACACACTCAATGCTGGCAACTTCATGCCTGACTATCTTGAATTGGAGATCCCCAATAATGAAGGTCTTTACTTGCCCAGCAGTCCACCTTCATCCCAACATGAAACCAGCAGGGGGATGGAAGTCATCCATGACTTTTTGGACCAGACACTTGATGTGGACACATTAATGTCCACATCATCACCATCATCATTTGCAGCAATTGCCTTTGAGAATGACTCAGACAGTAGAGTGCCATTCAGAAAAGGTGACAGAAGAACAGCAGCAGAGACCTCAGCTGACTTATTTCTTGACTTGAAAGTGGATCTGCTGGACACTGATGCCAAAGCTTCTGAGAAAAGCCCCAGCCTTTCTTCTGATGATGATCTCAAAGTCATTCAACCCAGGGACTCCAGGGAAGCCTACCTTACATCAGAGCAATATGTCATGCCTGGACCAGAACCTCATGCAAAAGAAGAAGACTGGGAAAAGTCCCTGAATAAAGTGCTCAAGTCAAAGATAGACAACCTGGAGGACAAACAAATTCTGGTGTTGGTGAGTGGAAAGAAACCTGTGCCTTTGGACTCTGTGGCCAGACACTTTGAGGACCAGGCCAAGAAAGCTCTCAACTTCTTGGTGCAAAAGGCAAAGATGAATCATCATCATCAGGACAATGTCAGAGTAGAAAGGGCAACCAAGAAGCAACAGGAGCTGGTGCTGCCCTCTGGATTCTCCTTCCAGCAGCAACACATGGATTCTGCTGATGAAGACTCTTATTCAACAGGTCATAGGCCCAAGAATGTTGAGATGCTGAAGCATTGGCTGAGGAAAATCAAGAGTGAAGAGCACTTGGTTCCAACCATTCACAATAACAGTCTCCCAACCACAATAAAGGACTCTTTCAATGACCTCATCAAAGCTCCAACTTATGCCAATAACCTTTCCAATCCTGATGATGAGAAAAATGAATGGTCCAGTGTTTGACATATTGCTTCAAGACTGCTGGAAATATACAAGAGAGACAAAGTATGCATAGTTGGTTCTCATCAGTGTCATCACTCCATTGTTGAGACACCACCACCATAACACATATGACACTCATATCCAAAACCTTCACAGACAGCAATAACACAACCAGCAGCACTGGGATCAAATACTTCATGTGAATCTTTGCCACAGTTATGAAGTGTGTCATCCTGTATTTACTCTGTATTTCCATTTCCTTTGTGAATGGAACACAGTATATTGATGCAATCTACCCTTGCATTAAACCCAATGGTGAGCAAATTTTTGAATATATTTGTTCATGAAGTGATACATTCATGCTGTGTAAGATGGGACACTAACATTTTGCTATAAAAATGCATTGTAAGACATCCTTGTAAATAGATACAAAAGACATTTTACACAAGTTGGCTCATGTGTATTGCAATAAAATTCATCAAATTGTTAAAAAAAAGGAAATGTTGGCCTTTTTGAAATTACATAAGTTTTCTTTTCATGGCAGTGGCAGACACACCTAAAAAGGTTCCTCCAATAAATATGGCTATATACAGTGAGACCCCAATAAGATACAGACATAATTGGAGCATCAAGAGTGTCTTGATGTCAGAATTTCCTCAAGTCAAGTCTCATTTTTGTTCAGACTTCAATGCTGATGTATTTAATTGGTTCTCCTTTTTATAAAAAATTAGAAGTCCCACAAAATGTTTTTAAACATTTTTACCCTCAACTTCAAGTTGTAGAAAACAACAGTGCAGAACAAAACCACATGTAATCTGATATTTTTGTATGAAAAGGAGATCAAAAAGCAGAGAAAAGGAGTATAAGTCTTGCTAGAATATGTTCAGAGGATAGAAAAAAAACTCTGAAAAGAGAAGCACAAACTCATGAACTCCACTATTATAAATGGAAGGCAGGGGTCCTATTGGAGTTGAAGACAAGGATGCCATGCAGGAAGTGATACCAGTGATGCAAGCCCCAAAGATGAAGGGCTCCAAGAGGTATGTCCACAGAGCAGAGCGCATAATACTCAAGAAAAATGCACCAGTGCTGGATGAAGATGTCAAGAATGAGATATGGCACTCTATAAGTCCCCATCAAGTGAGTCATCATTCCATCAGTATTCATCCTTTCATTCATTTGTTCATAATATTTTCATGGTTACTTTAAATAGTGTGAAAAGAGGCATCTTTGAGCATTTCTTGAAACAATGAGAAAGTCCTATATACCAACTCTCAGAATTATTGGGAAATACCATTCAAATCTCCAAATATACCTCAATTTTTGTTCATTGCAGCCCCTGAGTTGCTAGCTAATATTCACTTGGCACTAGCACCCTTCTTTAATTTTTGCTAACACCTGTGCTGCAAGCATTATATATACACCCAGCTGACTGCAGCTCCTGAGTTGCTAGCTAGCATCCAGTTGGTGCTAACTCCCAAGCTAACTCCCAAGCTAACTCCCAAGCTAACTCTCAAGCTAACTCCCAAGCTAACTCCCAAGCACCCCACTAACAGCAGCTAGTTGGAATACTAGTTGATACACAAATGGGTGCATCTCCCTGATTTTCAGAGTTGAGGTTAACTGGATTTTAGTTGCTTGGTAGTTACTTAGCCCTAACTCCATATATAGTTTTTGGGAGTTGGATTTTCCTATAGGGAGTTGTCTCCTAACTTGATAATAGCTAAAACATGAACACCTAGATATTTGAAACTTTCCAAGTCAAATTTCAAGGGACCAGCAAACAAATTTGATTTAGTGAAGTTTTGAATTATAGAGGTTTGAGCAACAATTCTTCTGTTCTGAGAAACATTGAAAAATATTCCAACCTTTTGTAAATGGTGTTATTCTGGGCTTTAAATTGCTCCTTAAGTGAGTTGAAAGGATGCTGAACTTGGAAGGAGGGGTTCATTTGCCCAATTAAGTCTTTTGCTTCCTTTTAAAATACATCAATTTATGTCTTTATTGATTTTTTCTTTCTTGTGTCAAGGAAATAATAGCCAACAGGCCACAGAAAATTTGAATTATTGAGGTTTGAGGGGAAAATCCTTCCACTTATGGAGGTTTTTAAAGGGGATTCAGATATGGGGACCTGGAAAATTTTGACTTGGAGCGGTATTTGACTTAGCAAGGTTCAAGTTATGGAGGTTCAACTCCCCAGCAGCAGCCAACTCCCAAATTATTTGCTGGGATCAGTTAAAAAAAAACTATAATAAGGAGATGAAGTACAGTACTGTACCATAATTTAGAAATCAACTGAAATACATTCCAGTTTTGAGTACAAATGCATTTACTAACTTCAGATTAATGTTCCAAAATAAGCAGAACATGGGTTTATGGTAGCATATCCAAAGTTGTTGACTGTGAAATTACCATAAATAGGTGCACTCATCTGTCCCTGATGAGGAACCATTGTGGAAGAAGCTGGTGGAATACCTGGAGACCATGCAGCAGCAGAAGCCTGCAGAAAAGAACCCACCTGCTGCTGCTGCTGCCACCATCACAGCAGATGACCCAGAGCAAGAACTCTGGCAACACATAGAAAAGTACATCAGGTACTTGCACAAGAAAATCAGGAAACAGCGCTTGGCTCTCAAAAAACTTGCCAAGTACAAAGCCTTCCACAAAAAGTACTCCCCACTAATCCAGACCAATAAGAGGCACACTAAAAGGGACAAAGGCAGCACTTTCAACTCTACAACCACCAGCAGTGCTGCCATCTTGCCAACTCCTCCTCAACCTCAGGCCTGCTTGATTCAATTCTTCACTCCTTGCAGCAAAGTGAAGAGCAGCAATGACACAGACCCTCCTGCTGGCAACAATAATAATGCCATGATGACACCATCTCCAAATGAAAAGTATTCAGACTCTGGTCCTCTTTTGAACTTGGCATATTCTGAGGAACAGCTGGATCCCTTATTGTCTGAGGAAGATTATGATCCTTTTTGGTGATAAATACATTCCCTCCATGTTTACATCCCACAGCAGTCAGTATCATGGTAATATAATGCTAATGGTGGATTGAAACTCAAGTTTAATGCCTTTTTATTCTTCATCACAGGGTTATGTTTATCCCATTCATCAAGGATGGGAAAGTGTCATTACCAGCAGTCTTTATGGCTCTGTGTTGTGTTGTACATGATGAACTTGAAAATGCATGCAGGTGATGGGTCACCCATGCACATTGGAATGCAGGACCATGCTTATGAGATGCTGTTGTCCAAGCATGACCCATGGTCAGGTATAATCATTTCCAGCTTTAACAAATATTGTACTGCATATACAGTAAAATCTCATTGCAACAAACTTGCAGTGGGGACTTCAGAAAGATTTTGTTGTAATGAATAATTTGTTATAATGAGATTTTCAAAATTTTTGACTGGGAAGATTGCTTTAAATTAAACCTTTACTTTTTAAAGGTCTTATTTTTGTGGCCTTTTCAGATGTTTTTCCATGCTTGAAAAACTGTAAACATTTACAGTGAATAATAGGTGAATGCTAACACTTTTTGTGGACTTTTAGTTTTTCAAGGCAAGTTTTTTTTTCAGCACAGATTTTTGTAAGGGTGGATGATGGTTGCAAAAAAGCTTACAGTTGTTAAAGGCATCAGTTGGGTTTCTCAAGCATCCAAACCCCTTTTGAACATGACTTTTGCTTGGTCATTTTTTTTTCATCTAAACCCACATTTTTCCTAACTCAGGAACCCATTTTTGAAAGAGATGATGTTCAGGTGGAAATTTCTTGATTCCACCTTCTATGTATTTCCCAGGAACCAGTCACAGTCACTTTGTCAATGGGAAATTTTGAGGCTATGTCTGCCTTCATTAAGAAAATTACAACCTTTTCCTTTAAGAAAAAAGTGTGTTGTATGAAATTGGGGAGTTTGTTGTAACAAGATTTTTATAAGATTTACTGGATAGGATTTCTGCCAGGACTTGGAAAAAAGTTTATTTTACTGAACAATTTTGTAAACAAGTTTTTTTGTAATGATATTTTCCTGCATATATGTACTTTTAACACATGTAATTCCATGTGTTTTCATTGTTTTTAGACCCACAGTTCCTCAGGGCATGGAGACAGCCCAACAGGAATAAGAGAGGCAGAGTGCGCAGGGACAGTGACCAAAGTCCACAGTCTCCATCAGCAGCAGGTGCACCTGTGCCCAGCATAGTGAGAGTCATTGGTTGGAGAGAGCCATCAGTGACCAGTGCTGCCACCTATAGCAATACTTTCCTGAGGAAAAGGAAAGCTAGGGAGATTTCAGAAAGGCCAGACTTGATGTTGTCCCCCAGGGAAGAAAGGAGTGAAGGCTGGGGGGAAATGCTTGGGCTGCTTGGGGATAGCCCAGAAAGACCCCTTATGGATGACCCTCCTGCAGACTATTATGAGGACAATCCCTTTGTGCAGAAAGGCAGGGACCTACCTTACACTAGGATGAACCTGAATGTACTTGCAAATCACAAGAAAGTCTTCAGAGGTGAGACCATCCTGAGTGGGGAGCTATTCTTGCTGTGACCCCACAGTAGGTGCACACCAGGGTCACAACTGGAGCATATGGGATATTCTGAGGTTACAAGTGTGCAATCTTGTAGAGGAAATTTTGCTACCATTCCAGGGTTACGCTTGGTGCACAAATGTGACATAACAGGAGCATCACACAAATGCACCAACTATGTAACCTTGGTGTAACTTATTTGTTCACAAATGTGACCCTGAGTAATCCTGGTGTGAACACACAATTGGTGCACATTAGGGATATGCATGTGCAACAGAAGAACTTTGGTACACTTCAGGTGCACTGCAGGGTCACTGTGTAGAATTACAAACAAATCCCCAGTGTGCGCCAATTTCCCCACTCGGGATATATCAAATCATGTCATTGCACATACCTGAGTAATGTTCCTCTTTACATATACAGTTGACCATGACCTCTATGACCCTCAAACATTACCCAAGGAAGTCTTGTATGAGTCATTCTACACCAACCCACATGAGTACAGGACTTCCACAGCTTATGCAGTGACAGAGCCAGAAGAGCCCAGCAGAGAATTGCCAAATAATAAGAAGCCAGCTATGAAGTACCCCTCTGTTGTGGTTAACTTACCATCAGACATGTTGACCACTGAACCACCCACAAGGCCACCTAGGATGACCACAACTGCAAGGGAAGCACTCAGGATAACTGCCAAACTGGTTTTCAAGATCAAGGAACCTATTCCAGAAGTGCAGACAGAGAAAGAACCACCCAATGAGATCACAAGCACCACCTCTACAACCCCCACAACCACTACTAGTACTAGTAGTACTACTACTCCTACTACTACCACTACCACCACCACCACCACCACCACTGCAAGTACACCCACCTCTTCTTCAACAAAGCAAACCAGTCTGGCAAAAAATACTTTCCCTTTCAACAATAAGGTACCCACTAATACAATGAAACCCAAGACAGATGGTCTGACAGTGGATGACATAATCAGAAAGTACCTGCAATCAAATAGCATTGCTGTGGATCTCCCTGAAGTGGAGAGTAAGAATGATCTGTATGCAAAACTGGTGTCCATACCTCCAAAAATTGACCTGTTGACAACAAGAAGTGTTGTAAAAGGTACCACAGCTGCAATTCTTTCTGATGGTACCATCACTGGTGTCCCCAAGCAGCCCCTGTGGAAGCAGCTGGCAGATTACTTTGAAAATATTGGAGAAAGAGCTTTTCTTCATTTGAAGAATTCTTCAAAATTTGACAAGGATAATGTTCATGATGGAGGTGCAAAAAGAAATGGTGCCAGAGCAGCAATTTCTGACACATGGAGCCTGGGTGACAAGGTTGACTACCTGCTTGAGTCAAGTGTGACCAGTGAGGCACCAAATGTTGATGTTTCCAGAGATGGTAACAGTCATTATGTTGCAATTTTCCTTTCCCTGAAAAAAAAACAGTAATATTCTCATTTTTAAATAGTGAGGTGCAACAGAGTGTCAATCATAAGCAGGCCCAAGTACACAGTGTTGCCATCAACACAGATGAGACTGATCCACAAGCCTGTGGATGACAGCAGGAACCATGGATGGTTGAAGCACATTGAGACCATGGACAACCAGGACCATCCATCAGGTAGTGCTGAAAGACTATATTTCCAATCAGGTAGACCCTTTGCAAAATCCAGGAAATTCAGGAAGGCATTTGGCAAAAGGCAGCTGGATCACAGCTCTGCACATCCAAGCACTGGTTATCACCAGTCATCTACTCATTCAGACAAGGTGTGCACATCAACCTCTTGTCTGTTTGAGACCATTTTCACTTCATCACCAGCACCACTGCACACAACTCCTGATGGTGCCATCAGCACTGAGAGTACCTCTTGTACAGTGACTAATTCTGAGTCATCCACCACTAAAACCAGCAAGACATCATCCCCAAGAACTACTGCCACATCAACTACTACCAGAGAACCTACAGATAGACACAGCAGTACCAGTACTAGTACTGCTGCCAGTACAACAAGCACTTCCACCAAGACATCACCAACAACCACTTCCACCAAGACATCACCATCAACAACCACATCACCAACCCCCAGCACAACAACATCCAGTGTCAAACCAACATGGCCATTTGAGGGTGGTAGTGTGGTGAAGAATCACTTAGCACATGCACCACCACCTTTCTGGGACCTGGGAGAAGCCCAAGTTCTCATGCACCCTATGTACTCCATCCCATCTGTACCATTGCCCATTTCAAAGAAGCCATTTTCAGACACACTGCCCCAGCATCAGCAGAGAGCAGATAAGGCCCCACAGTACATGTGTCCTCACTGTTTGTCCAACCAGCAGCAGACTGGCAAAAGGGAGTCATTGGTACCTGCTGTTGGTGGGGTGCCTTTGGCAGCAGCAGCAGCAGCAGGAAAACCATCAGAGTTTGGGCCAGCACCAAATGTGGTGTCTTTCTCTGAATTTCATCCTCAGCAGCAAAATGCCCATGTGGTCCTAGTGCAACAGCCTGAACCTCACATGTATAAAACCCCACTTGGTGCTGTGGTTCCTATTCCATCTCATAACCCATTCCAGGGTTTATGTTCAGCAGAGCAAAGGTCTCCAGGAGCTGGACAACAGAATCATTGGCCAAATGTGCTGGAGGACTTTCCATCAATGGTGAATCAGACTGAGACTATAACTGATGGTGCTGCACCTCAGGATGGCACAAAGGCACCAGCTTACTTCTTGGAAGACATCCCAACTACTGCATCCTCATCTTCCAGTACATCAACCATCCCTAGAAGCACTACCAGCAGTTCCAGCACTGCCACCACCACCACTACCACCAGCACCAGCACCAGCACCACTACCACCAGAACCACCACCACCAGGGCCTCATCAACATCTACAATCAAAACCACTCCCCCATCAGAGAAACTTATTTCTGAGGATGAAACCACCACAGAAGAAGACAGGGCTCAGACAACTGAATCCACAGAGGGGGAAAATGGCAGCTACTTGCCCACAACTGAACCAGTGACCAAGAAGAGGAAGAAGAAGAAGCCCAAATGTAAGCTGCATTTTTTTAAAAACATTTTCATAGAATTTGTATTGAGATTTTCTGACATTTACAGGGCCTTCAAAACACAAGCCACGTCAAAGGGGAAGAAGGAAACACAAACATTTGCCTGTGAGCAGCACAGAGGAATTGGTGACCACAGAAAGTGCCACTTTTGCCCCTGCACCCCCACCACCAAGGTACAATAAGTTTCCATCATCATTCAGTTATTTTTGTCTCATCATGACAAACATCCATAAATGCTTATTTTAGTTTACTATAATTATCTCATCACAATACAACAAACAAACAAAAAAGGTTTAATGTAAACATGAATTTTTTGGGTTCCATAGTCCCACAGAAGGCATTTTAAAGAAATGCAGATAAAAAATACTCATTTATTTTTTCATCTTTTTTTGCACTCATCTATGTTGAAAAATATCACTGCTGCAGAATTTCAACATTCACACTGTTGTGAATATTCTCTGAAAACTCAGTAAATTTAAAATTTTACATATTATTTCATTGAGGGAACAAATCCATTGAAAATGTGCCAATTGCTACCAATTACTGATGAAGAACCCTCATCTATAATGTGTTTAAAAGAACTGCATTTGAATTACCAACATGAAAGCATGATTCAAAATTTGACAAAAGAAGGTTTCAAGGTCATCCCTGAACTTGAGACAACTGAAGCAATGCTATCAAATATGTACTAAAAATGCTATTTAATTTTGAATGGGGTTTTTAAAAGAGCCATAGATCATTATTTCCAGCTTGAAAAAAATTTGGTTAATTTGAAAAAGAACTGTATTGTATAACAAAGTACAGGTGGTACTTTGCAATTTTACCATCCCGCAATTTGACGGTTGAATTTGCAGAGAGGCTGACTTGCAATTTGACCTCTGCCCCAGAATTCAAAACCTGCTTTGGCCACTTTTTTGCATTTTTGTGCTGATATATCTCAATTTTACAAAGTGTCTCTTGCAATTTGACCACATTGCAATTTGACGCTATAGTCCGGCAACGGATTTGGGTCAAATTGCAATTTGACGCTATAGTCCGGCAATGGATTTGGGTCAACTTGCAATTTGATGCTATAGTCAGGCAATGGATTTGGGTCAAATTGCAAGGTACCATCTGTTGGCTCAAATCATTCATTTGGTATCAACATTTTACTGTGCATATATACTGAATGTATGAAACAGTGTGGTTTCTATCCTCATACATATAGGTATCCTGTCCAAGTGCCCTACATGTACCCAGCACCAGTGTTCCAAGCACCACCAGTGTACCATCAGCACCCACCAAAACCATCAGCCAAGATGCCCAAGGTGTGCTACCCTGTTCCCAGGGGGGCCATTTATGACCATGCAGGCACTGTGGTGAATGTCCCAGCAGTCCAAGACAAGATCACTTTCAAGCGCAGTCCACTGAAGTATTTCACAGACAATTGCTGCAATCAAAATGGCCACATGGAAAACATCATAGTGTGTTATGACCAGAAGCAGCAAGTGAGGCCCTGCAGGGAAACCTCCAATAATAAGAGGAACTTCTTGAGGAGTGCCAATAATAAGGGCAATAAAGAGTACTGGTCCCTGTACAAGTTCAGGGAGAAGCAGAACCTGCCACATATTGGAGGACAAGTCATGAAGGCCAAGTCTCAGTCTGCTGCTGATCCTGTGCCATGGTGCAACAATTATGTTTGTTTCAAATAAGCATTAAATGGACTTATTCTAATGATGGGGAAAATTGCATAACTTTCCCTTATGCTGTGTATATTGATACTTTCAGGACACAAATCTAATACTTGTCCAACACACCACATAAGACTCCCATGGATGATATTGGCCAGTAGGAGAAGAAAATAACATTTACAACAGACCCTCAGTTAACAATCTGCTTGGATAATTAACTTTTTTCTGGGGGGGAAATTTCCAAATTTGAGCTTTCGACATTTGATTGTGGTGCTCAAACATGTGCTGGTACAACCAAAGTGCAAATAATTCACCTGTGCACTGATGTGTAAATTGTTTCCTCCTGGCAATTTAATATAATGTTTCAGCTACATTATTATTCATAGGTTCATCTGTGGCAGAATTAATTGGTTTCCTGTGATTGGTGATTCTAGTTGTTCAATTGTTGGAAAGGTCTATTTGATCTTATCTTTCAGCATTAAAAAGCTAAATTTCATTTATGCTTGACTTTTATCCATCATGGTTTTTTTTTTCTCTGTGATGTGAAGCTTTTTTGTTGCTCTTTTCACTAGTTTAATGCAGCAACAATTTATGAATTGTTTTTATATTCAATATTCAATTGTCTTTTGGGTTCTCAGAATGGATTAAATTCTTCCCCATCTAAATCTGTGGGAAAATCAAAATTTTGGTTAACAAACTTTTGTCTGGGACCAATTTAATGAATTAACCAAGGGTCCACTGTATATGTTTGTTTCAAATAATCATTGAATGGATTTATTGTAATGGTGGAAACAATTTCATGCCTTTCCCATATATATGATGTGTTGAAAACTTTTAGGACACACATCAAACTTGTCCAACACACTACCATATGTATTGGCCATGCTGGAGAAGGAAATATAATTTTTCCCCAACTGTGCAAACTTTTGCATCATTTTTTTCTCTCAAGCTGCAATTGAAAAATGTAATCCTTCCTCACTCCAACCAGGAGTGTGTATCCTTGAGGGTGTTCTGGGATTTTCTGGTGCTCTTGGACTTGTTCTAAAATGGTCATGACAACACTAATATTCAACTTGTGGCTCCTTACAACTGCAATGGAGGACAAGTCATGAAGGCCAAGTCTCAGTCTGCTGCTGATCCTGTGCCATGGTGCAACAATTATGTTTGTTTCAAATAAGCATTAAATGGACTTATTCTAATGATGGGGAAAATTGCATAACTTCCCCTTATGCTGTGTATATTGATACTTTCAGGACACAAATCTAATACTTGTCCAACACACCACATAAGACTCCCATGGATGATATTGGCCAGTAGGAGAAGAAAATAACAATTACAATGGACCCTCAGTTAACAAACTGCTTAGCTAATTAACTTTTTTCTGGGGGGAAATTTCCAAATTTGAGCTTTCAACATTTGATTGTGATGCTCAAACATGTGCTGGTACAACCAAAGTGCAAATAATTCACCTGTGCACTGATGTGTAAATTGTTTCCTCCTGGCAATTTAATTTAATGTTTAAGCTACATTATTATTCATAGGTTCATCTGTGGCAGAATTAATTGGTTTCCTGTGATTGGTGATTCTAGTTGTTCAATTGTTGGAAAGGTCTAGTTGATCTTATCTTTCAGCATTAAAAAGATAAATTTCATTTATGCTTGGCTTTTATCCATCATGGTTTTTCTTTCTCTGGGATGTGAAGCTTTTTTGCTGCTCTTTTCATTAGTTTAATGCAGCAACAATTTATGAATTGTTTTTATATTCAATATTCAATTGTCTTTTGGGTTCATGGAAGGGATTAAATTCATCCCCATTGAAATCTATGGGAAAATCAAATTTTGGTTAACAAGCTTTTGTCTGGGACCAAATTAATCAATTATAACCAAGGGTCCACTGTATATGTTTGTTTCAAATAATCATTGAATGGATTTATTGTAATGATGGAAAAAATTTCATGCCTTTCCCATATATGATGTGTTGAAAACTTTTAGGACACACATCAAACTTGTCCAACACACTACCATATGGATGATATTGGCCATGCTGGAGAAGGAAATATAATTTTTCCCCAACTGTGCAAACTTTTGCATCATTTTTTTCTCTCAAGCTGCAATTGAAAAATGTAATCCTTCCTCACTCCAACCAGGAGTGTGTATCCTTGAGGGTGTTCTGGGATTTTCTGGTGCTCTTGGACTTGTTCTAAAATGGTCATGACAACACTAATATTCAACTTGTGGCTCCTTACAACTGCAGGTGTCATGGGGACATTTAAAACCATCAAAGGAGTTCTTGAAGAGCCATGCTCATTGTCTGGTAAGTTGTTCATACCTTTCTGGCAGTTCTTTGGGAGCATTTGCCTTCATTGTATATATATATATATATATGCACATGCAGGCACCAGCAAGCTCCTGATACCAAATTCTAGGCATACCAACCACATAAGGAACCTGTGGAAGATCTCAACAGACTGTAATAAGTCAGGTGAAGTTATTGAAGCCTGCCCTGTGCTGGAAAACAGCAACAATAATAATAATTATTATAAGGCACCCTCAAGCACTCCCTCCAAGTACAAAGTCCCCAAAGACCTGAATTCCCTTCAGAGATGGCTATTTGAGATTGAGAAAGACAGTCTGTCTGAGCAGCTCAAGATTGGGGTACCTGACAAGCACAGAGTTATCAAAAAGGTGGGGAAACTCCTGGAATGTCTGTTGCCAGAGGCCATGGAATTACCAGCAGATCTGCCTTGCTGTTTTGATTCTGGACAAATGCTGACTTCTGCTGAGACACCATCACCAGAAACCCCAGT
Organism: Notodromas monacha; assembly: GCA_905338405.1. Classification (NCBI taxonomy): domain Eukaryota; kingdom Metazoa; phylum Arthropoda; class Ostracoda; order Podocopida; family Cyprididae; genus Notodromas; species Notodromas monacha. The sequence goes on from CAJPEX010001961.1 coordinate 34,326, forward strand.
CCCAGACTGGAGCATTGACCAGCATGGGTCTTTAAACTTGGTGGACAACTCTTACCACACTGAGAGAGACACAGTGACCATGGTTGAACAAGATCCATCCCCAGCAGCAGCAGCAGATGACCAGCAGGCCAAGAAGGAGCCACCCATCATCAATAACAGTCAATTGGTCCAACACCCTCAATTTGGAGTGCATGATCACCATCAGGGGTCACACATGTATGCTGACTTTCTTGAGAATGATTGGCAACAAAACCTGCACCAGCAAGAACCCATCCAAGTTGACCTCACAGCACAACCAATCACCATCAGCAGCAGCAGCACCACCACACATTTGCCTCCAATCCCCCATGTCCAGCACATGGACCAAATCATGGACAGAGGACTGTATCATTTTGCCAACAAGGGCCAGGTGAACCATCACATGAAGGAGAAGCTCAAATTTGACAACCTGGAGGCTCACTTGCATGTCAAGTTGGACATTCAGCCCAAAAAAGCACAAGAGTCTCAGATAGTGTGAGGGAGTGCCAATAAAAAACAACACCCAGTGGCTATGTGTTGCAAATGGGGATGCCCCAATGTATTTCGCTGCCATTTGGAATAGCAAAATTGGACACATAACACAAATAATTTGTGTTATGTGTCCAATTTTGCTATTCCAAATGGCAGAGAAATACATTGGGGAATCCCCATTTGCAACACATAGCCACTGGGTGTTGTTTTTTATTGGCACTCCCTCACACTATCTGAGACTCTATAAATAACCATCAGCACACTATGCTGCTCAGCATCAGAGAAAAAGGAAGCAGAAAATGCTCCAAAAGTGCTGTGGGAAACTTTATTTCTGTTCCCCACTGCTGAGGCACAAAGGCTGGATGCCAAACACAAGGAGTTGAGCACAGAGCAGGGCCAGCACCAGCTTCCACTTTATCATTCCCCCCTCAAAAGGACAGGGTGCAAAAACATGTCAATGTGCATGTGTACCCAGATTTCCAATAAGCAGCCATGATTTTAAGCATGGAGTTTCTCTGGGCTGTCATTTGTCTCAAAGTGGTTTCCTCTGGTGCTCTGCCTGCTCTACAAAAGAAAAATGGTACTTTTTTTTTCTGTGTGTCTTTGCTGATGGTGCTATGGCATTTTTTGTTGAGTGTTACCAACCACCCCCCCTGTGAACAGGAGAAAGCTTCATAAGCCAGAAAGAGGTAGAGCAGACTGTTTCAAAGCTGGAAACTCTGAATGCAGCTTCAGCACACCTTGTAGACCAGCATGACTTTGACCATGATGTACAACCAGCACTTGGCAACCCAGACCCAAGGATGAGGACATGTGCTGTGCCTTTCTCTGCTGCTGTGGACATCAGCAGGAAGCCCTACAGTAAAAGACCTGTGCTACTGAAACCAGCAGCTGCATCCAAGCGCAATAAGCTTTCAGCAGACATGTCTTTTGCTACAAGCATGAATAATAAGGAGACCCAGAAAGAGTCCAAAGCACCTTCCAATGGACACTTTAGCAAGCAGCACACCAGCAGGGTGTCCACCATCATCACCAGACAATCATCAAGGGGCAATAGGTGCAGGAGAGGTGCCAAGACCAAACCAGTCAATGGTACCAGGTACAAAATAACATACTTGACCATCACTTTACCCTCACTTCATTAATGTTATTGTATTTGAATGTGTCCCCACAGGAATCCCTTGTTGGATGAGCTCTTCTGCTTCTTGCATGCTTCTCTGATTAGAACCTTGAAGTCAAAGCCATGCAAGAGTCAAAGTGGAGAAGACTCATCAGAGTGCAAGGTTGCCAATGAGTTCATGGTGTCCCAACCATCAATAAGACAAGGTCCCAATATTGAACAGCAACAGGACCAATGTCAGAGGAAGAGGAGTATGTCCAAAGCTGTCAGTCTTGTGTCCATGTATGGCAAGGAAAAGCTGTGGAGTAAACATGACTTCAAAAAGAAGAGCCCAAAGAGACAAAGAGTGAATATAAGCTGTTTATTTATACAGTATCTCTGAAGACATTTGCATTCAATTGGAATCTGTTGCTTTGTTTTGTTTTCCAACAGCAAGAATATGCACATTTTTTCATTAAATTGCACAAGTGTAGTTTAGCAGTATCAATTTCACAAAAAGTTGGTGCCACAATTTTCAGTCCTTTACTCTTGGAAATTCAAAATTGTGATTCTCAATTTCAAGTCAACACTTCATTTGCAGAAAAATGAGTACTATAAACTCAAAAGAAAACATTCTTAAGAACATGTACATCCCTGCTTTCAAGATAATTATTTCATGACAATTTGAAGGAATTTTATTGTAGACCTTCAACTGTTTAAGCACATTTATTCCTTTGTTTGTTTTGATGAGAATAAGGCTTCACTGAATTGCAAAATGTATTGTCTCTGGTGTGTCCAGGACAAAGCATCAAGACCAAAGATTTTGAGGTTCCAGTGGACAAAGTCTCCATCAAGATTCAATTACCCTGTGTTTGATCAAAGATACCATCCTGGTTATGACCAGCACAAACTAAGAAGCAGTTTCCAGCATTCCAAAGATCCACAAAATGTGGCTGACTTTATGCAGTGGATGAATCACTTGCATGCATTGCAACATGAGCCAAAAAACCTATTTTACCATCCAAACAATCACAGGTATGTTTCATCCATTCATTTATTGTACAGTGTAAGGTGACTCTCTTTTCTTTCAACTTGACTCACTTTGTTTGACATATATTTCAGAAAACATTTTTCTCACCCAAGGATCACCAGAGACAACCCTACAAATAAGTGTTCCACCTTTGGAGTTGGACACATATTGGAAGACCCAGTTTCTGCTGATAAATTGTATGAATACCTGCTGTCATCAGGCTCTAATGGAATAAGAGAAGACAACATGTCTCCCATCATCCAGGAAGACTACCCTCAGATGCAGCAATACACAGATGATGATTACCAACTGGAGGAATTGCCTCCACCTCCTGCCTTTTCTGATGCACAAAATGTTCAGGATACCAGAGATGCTGAGTTGAAGAGGATTTTGACTAAAGTGGACCAAATGTTTGAGAAACTGTCCAAAATAAGTACTGAAACATCCAGTACTGAGCCAAATGCTGGACCATTTGAATGGACAACATTAGGTTCAAGCACCACCTCCAGAACCACCAGCACAACCACTACCACTACCACTACCACTACCAAAACCACTGCCAAACCCACTACCAAAACCAGAAAGCCACAAACCACTGCTGATCTCCAGCAAAGAATATTTACTCCTCCTCACCTTTTGTTTGTACCAGTGACATCTGTTCCATTCCAGGGCTACAATGTTCACATTGCTGAAACTGTCTATGAGGACCACACCAGCAGAGAGGAAATCTTGACCATGCCCACAAAGACCAACAGACCATCCCATTTCCAACCATTTGAAACCAGCTCCATCACTACATGGTCAAACCCTGAGACAACCACTTCTTTGCCTCCATCCAAAGTTAAGACTAAAAAGGTGACATCAGTCACAAAGAAGACAACTCATCCTACTGAGACACACACAAGAAGGACCACTACCAGTAGTGGGCCAGGTACATTCATTCTTTTCAAAATGAGAAACTCCACAGCAGTTTCCTTTACAAAGAGCCCAAGCTTGGCCAAAACAACTCTCCCAACTTTCCTTAGCAACCAGATTAGTGACCCAAAGGTAAAGGCCCATTTTGTCAGTTTCCCACCAGAGGCAGCAGTGGCCAAGGGTCTTACACAAAAGCCATGGCCTGGACAGAGAACCAAAGCTCAGGTCCAGTCTCAAAATGGACCTGATGATCATGAACCAGAGGAAGGCACTTCTCACACTACATCCAAGTTCAGTAGGACACACAAGTTCAGACCAAGTAAGACCCACACAGTGACAGGCTCATCATCAGGTCATGGTGCAGAGACCACAAGCAAAACACCACAAAGAACCACCTCCAAGTACAGGTACATTAAAGCATGCAGGTATACATTGACCACCTCACCCAGCAGTTATGGTAACAGCAGGTATTACACAAAAAGGACCACAACAACACCAAGGGAGAAATTCATCATCAGACCAACAAGAAAGACAAGTTCTTATTCAGGAATACATGAGTATTTCCAATGCCCTGATGAAGAAGAGTGAATTAATAAATGACCACCTCAAATCTGACCTTTTCATTGTGGCATGTGTCCATCCACAGGGACCATCACAGTGTGCAGGGAAAAATACACACCAGTGATCCTCCATTATTAAACATATGAATAATAAAACAAAAATTGATTGACCTTCTTGAGTCACCTTCATCAATATACTTGTCTGAATGCAGTTCATTCCTCAGCAGGGTGGCAACAAAAGATGGTTCCATCATCACTGATCCTTCACCTTATTGTTCTTGTATTGTTATTCCATCAGAGAGTTACAGAAGGTGCAGATATTGTGAAAGTTTCAGAAACTGATGCTGGTGAGTAATACAGTGATATCTCCACCAAGCTTTATAATATTCTACATTTTATTGTTCCACACAGATGAGAGACTGGTACCAGAAACTCAGTGTTTTCATGCCAGGGTAACTAGGTACCATGGATTCAGAGGCACATGCCCAGGTTACTGCTTCCTCCTGTTCAGAAATCAGGGTGGGTGATTTGAACAACCATTTCAACCAGACATTGTCCAAGACTAGTATCTGTATATATTTACCACAGATGTTGTGTGCAGGGGATGTTTGAAAGCTGCAACCAGAAAAGAGTTTGACAAACTCAGAGCCAGGGGGACTTGCTTCACATTCCATAAATTTTATGGTCAGTGATTCACATTTCCCCACATTATTTGTTCTGATTGGTTTTAATAAATCCCTTAAAGCAAAGAATAGCAAGACTGCTCCAGTGTTGCCAGGGAACTGCAAAGTGGAAACTTGCAAGTTGCTTTCTCATATTTAATCAAACACTAGAAAAACAACTTTTCTGACTTGAGTTTCCTTTTTTTGCAGATGATATACTGTGCTACTGTACCTCAGCCTTGTGTAACAGAGAGCTGAACAGTGGGTCAAGCATTGCAAAGCTGCAGACCTTCAAATCATGGCCAAGCTTGTGTTTTTTCTGCTGGTCTTGTTCATGGTTACCAACAGTAAGACTTTCCTTTTTTTATTCAAGTCAATCATTTTGATTATACTCATCCTCATCACAGGCACTCATGGGGTGTTGTGCTACTATAATATGGGGGAACTCAGTTCTGCTTACCTTGGGTACATGAAAGGTTGTACTGCCTTCTGTGGAACAGTGTTTCACTCTAATGGTAATAAGTATGATTTGAATATTGGTCATGATGACTTGATCAGTAGAATAATGACTCTTTAATGTGCATCAGGTGATATCACAAGAGGTTGTTTGAGAAGGTTCACACCCAAAGGCTGCTTCTTTCTTCAAGGTGGGTCCAACAAAATGTCACAGGAAGTGTGCTTATTAATTCAAGTTGCTCTCCCACAGGCCTTTTGATTTGTGCATGTGAGGAAGAGCTCTGTAATGGACATCAAAGGCCACTGTCCATATCCAGAATCAATGGAAGCCCTGCACTCTTCAGTGATATGTCATCATGGTTGAGTTTTGCCTTACTTGCCCTATTGCTTGGATGATGATTCATCAAATGTTTCTCAAATGATGCTGAAATGCAGGGTGGTTTTTCTGCAAAAGATAATAAGGTATATACACAGTGTTTTATGAAACATTATGAAGGTCCTCCCCCTTGCTTTGGACAGGGCAATGTACAGTACTTTTCAGTGAGAACCACACTGCTTACTCTCTCTCTCCCTCTCTCTTGAGTGTTTTAATCCATGCTCTCTTGAAAATTCCTTGTGTGAGTCATAAGCTGCCAATAAGATGGGGAGGTCCAGGAGGAAGAAGAAGAAGGAGAAGAAGAAGGAGGAGCCAAAGATGGGCTGTGTGGCCATGGGGGCAGTGTGCCTCATCCTGGCAGCCTTGGGCTACCTCTTTGTCATAGAGCACTTTAGGAAGGGCAGAGGTGAGGTGGAGGAGGACAGAGAACCCAAGGATGACTGCTTGGGCACTCAACTCTATTGTGCCCTGGTGGCCATCACTGGCCTGCTTGCCATACCAAGACACTGTGAGAGAGACAGAACTTATTTTTGAGCCATGCCTTTATATATTGACCAACCAACCAACCAACCATGTATTTTCTGCATGTAGTGCCAATGGTGGCACTGTCTTATCCAATTACACTGACCACTCTGGGTTTGAGTGTGATTGGTCTGCCTGCCAACACTGTGGATGTCTACATGGCTGGTGGTGCCCCCTGGGAGATGACCAGGACATTTCTGGGCTTCTGCATGACACCCCTTGGTTTGTGGACCATGTTCACTGAGGCCAGGTTTGAGATGTGCAATGTTGAAATGGCTTTAACTGTCTTCATGTGCAACTGGGCCAACCTGATGATGTTCTGGAAGAAAAAGTCAGTGATGGTGCCTTGAACCATATGAATTTGTTCAGTATGACTCCTGAGGGTATCTTTTTTTTTCCTCAGGATGTTCATTCCCATGGCTTGCTGCTTCATGCAGATCATTGGCTATGCCCAGGTGAGAATGGATGACAAAACAGGAGAACTTCACTACCTGCCTTCTGGCCTGACCCTCATTGTGCTGGGGTTCACAACCTTTCTGTATGCTAGGAACACCAAGCAACTCACCAGACCTGGTTCTGTGTGGCCACTGGTTGATCATGAAGGTGGTGCTGAAGAATATTATTACTATTATTAGTTCCTGTGTTCTAAAGTTGAAAATGAAAATAAATTCCACTATGATCATTTGATTCATGATTACTATTGACAAGATCACAAGATACAAAGTCTATGAAGCTCACATGATCCCAACTTTTTCATCCGATGCACCTAAAATGAAAACCTGATCAATGGAATACATTCATTGCCAAGAACTACAGTAAAATAGAGTTGAAATTTAAGAAGGCATCTCTAATCAATGCATTTTTAAATATGGTGATTCAAGTTTAGAGCAGCAGAAAAAGGCTTCTCTTAAAACAGTTATGTGAACTGTTCCACACAGACTTTGGTAATATGCTCACCTTGTTTTTTGAGCTGAACTTTCTTATAAGAACTTATTCACTGTTCTAAATCATATAAACTTATATTTTAAAAATTAGGCACAGTATTTTTAAATGTAGGGCTCAAAATGAATTGTTTTTTATGTGCTCTTGTTTGTCCCTCAAGTTAGGGATTTCAAAAAGTCAATTTTCAAGAAGAACTCAGGGTTTTTACTCTCTGAAGTTTCTCCAAAAAGTTTCTTCACAACTTTCCAGAATGTGACTCAAGCATGACTCATCAAAATTTCCAGGAATTAAGTTTTTACATCAAGGATGATTCAAACCACACTTCGGTTTATATTTTTGGGAGGCTAAAAAAAATCTGAATGTGACAATCCAGCATAAATGCTGAATGCTGCTGAAAATTAATTGAATTAAACTTGAGTATTTTCAAACTCACATCAGCTGAGCTTGAATTTTATATCAATTTCTTCAGTCTTTTTAGATGTTGAAATAATGCTATTTTTTCTTGACCACCCTGTACATTCTTGAGAATGCTTTGAAATAAAGTATGGAAATGAAAAACACCAATTTTTTTTTTCATTTGTGTGATTTTTTTTCCGCATTCACAATTCCACTCGAGCCTTTTCTTTTTCTTGGGCAAGAGTCATTCAGATCAGCACAGCTAGCAATCAACTTATTGCTACTCTGACAAAAAAAAAAATTTCCCTTCATCCTCTTTTTGTTTCCTGAGATCATTTGGGGAAAAAATATAAAAACCTCCCCCTCCCCCCCCATTCTCTTCTCTTGACACAAAATATCTCCACATCCACACACAACTTGCATGCACTTTCTTGAAGAGGATCCCCAGACCCTCCTAAATACAACTGAAGGAACCAATTCTGGGTTCTGTACACCCTTCTTCTGTCCCCTTCACCTCCATCCCCCCCAAACAGAAAATAAAAACCCCCACTGTTTGTCCCAAGTCACAGCCAAGTGTCCCTTGTCTGAGGCACTCCCTGGGCAAAACAGCCTGCTTTGTACTGCTGGTGGAAAAAAAAATATTTGCTGAATGTTTCCCTTCTCAACAAAAAAAAAGAGGGGGGCAAGAAATGGACTTTTTGTTTAAATTATAAGAACAAAGTGGTGGCTGTGATGACCCAGGGAGTGTGAGGACTGCTCAGGTCTCCACCAGCACTTGCATGAAATGGCGAAAGTCTTCAGCAAAAATGCCTTCTGACTTGGGCACAGGGTCCACCATGACCCCTCCCCAACAGTCCACCCCATCCTGCTGGTGTTGCTGCTCCATTTGGTGCAGGTGGTGGTGGTGGTGGTGGTGATGGTGGGGATGATGGTGGTTGTGGTGGGGATGATGATGATGGTGGTGGTGGTGGTTGTTGTGGTTGGGTGCTGGCCAGCACTCACTGGCCACAGGCATGGGTGAAGGTGGTGCAGGCAAGGGTTCCACCAGGGGTGGTGCCACTGGTGCCCCTGCTCCACCCAGTCTCACTCCCTCCTGCTCCATCTCCTTCTCTATGGACCTCATTGTGTTGCAGATTAGCACTGACTTGTGCAGGCTCAGGTACTTGTTCAGTTTGCACATGGACATATTGAGCACTATCAACCTCTGCAACAACAACAAGAAAAGAAAAAAAGACTACATTAGTACATCATTAACATCCACTGTGTGTGTCCCAAAATTATTCAGGAAAATATCTTGAAATCTCATCATTTGGTCCAGGTAAGATTAAAGCCTGTCCAGGGCCATACTAAACTTGTCACATTCCATATTGGACTTCTCAAAAGTTGAGTATTTTTTTACAGGGTGTGACGCAGACCAAAAGAGTTTCAGCTGCCCCAAACATTCCATTCTCCTTTCCTCAAAATAGAACACCTTGCAACTTCAAAATGAACTCATTATTCAAAATTGATTGTTTAATGAATTGTAACTCAGCAAAATAATTGGCAAGTAATTGTGGGAACCTGATTTCTGCAGTTGCATGACACTATATTTATCCCTCACCTGACAAGTCAATATGTATAGTCAACCAAAAAGGCATGAAATATCCATTTAACTACTGTACTACTAACAAAACCCTCCATGTTAGTTAGATTTGAACTAACTGACTAACACAAACTAATCCAATTTGGGAATATTGCAATACAAATTTCATTTTACCATGCAGAATAGATTAAATTTGACCCAATCATGAATAACCTTCCTCAATGCAATCTGACCATGGGCAAAATTGTCTTTGCTTTCATCACAGCACACCTCAGTCTAAGATAACCTATCCTAAACCAAACAGACTCTCAATCAAGATAAAATATCCTAATGCAGACCAATTAAAGGCTATACTGTATACACAAGCAACATGATCAGCACAGGCCCAAAATAATCCACAATATGCCAACACTATCCAGACTGACCTTTCCACTGTGCCTACACTACTCTAACTAACCTTTCAACTAAGCCAACACTATCAAAATGTATCTACACAATATGCCAACACTATCAAAATGTATCTACACAATATGCCAACACTATCCAAGTTAAACTCACCACAATGCCAACACAATCCAAACTAACCTTCCAACTAAGACAACCCTATCAAAACTTATCTACACACTATGCCAACACTATCCAAACTAACCTTCCAACTAAGACAACCCTATCAAAACTTATCTACACACTATGCCAACACTATCCAAGTTAACCTACCACAATGCCAGAACTATTCAAACTAAGATTCCTACTTAGCCAACACTATCAAAACTCATCTATACACTACAACAAAATAGTACCATTTAACCTCACTACAATGTCAACACTATTCAAACTAAAATTCCTACTCAGCCAATAATTTCACAAGATATCTACACACTATACCAACACTATCCAAGTTAACCTCACCACAATGCCACCACTATTCAAACTAACCTACCAGCTAAACCAACACTATCAAAACTCATCTACACACCATACCAACACTATCCCAGCTAACCTCATGACAATGCCAACACTGACCTAAGCCATAAACCATCACTGTGCAAACTATCCTAATGCAAACTATCACCTGCACACCTCTCAAGATAGGTTTCAATTCAACACAAATGATTCCAAATTAACCCTCAACCTAGCCTCATAGCTTGGACAGATTATTGTAAAAACTCACTGAAGTTACAAAAATCTCAACCATTCGGTATCCAATTCAGAAGATGTGACTCAAAAAAGAAAAATAAAAGCAGTACCTCTTTCAATTCAGAAAAAAAATTAAGGTAACTTTGAATATAATCAAGCAGAGAGAATTTTTTTTTCCTTTCCAATAAGAGAAAAAGAACACGCACTTGATGAGAATAGGGACTCTGCCGGTGGCTAGGTGGCGCTGGACGAGGCTCCACCCGCAATGGTACCACAGAGAGTTGATGTTGTGGCTGTGGAGGCGGTGGTGGTGGTGTTGGTGGTGGTGGTGCCACCACGGGTTGTGGTGGTGGTGTTGGGCGGAAATTGCAAGACCCCAGTTCCAAGTAAGACTTGCCACCTTCCTCAAATCGTTTATTGGTTGTCTGTTGATGGTGGTGGTGGTGGTTTTGCTGCTGTTGTTGGTGATTGTTTTGCTGTTGTTGGTGGTGATGATGATGGTGATTATGGTGGTTGTGGTTGTGGTGGTGCACAAAGGTGACGGGACTGGGTCTAGCATAGTCCAGCGACGAGTACTCAGTCGCGCCCACCAGGTGTCGCAGGTGGTCATGGTCACCCCCCATGGACCCTCCACCAATCCCACACTCGTCCTCCTCCTCTTCGCTGCCATAGTCGTCACTGTCCACTTCTTCATCATCCTCGTCATCATCATCATCATCCACTTCCTCGTCATCGTCGTCTTCCGTTTCCTCGACGACGACACCACCGGGTTCCATTTCGTCCTCGTCGTCCGACTCGCAACTCCCGCCGTCGGACGTGTCTAGTCGCGAGGCCATGATGGCGTCCGTCGTGTCGTCCGTGAGGCGGCTGCGCTTGATGACGGCGCCGCCGTCGCGGGGACTGAGGAAGGCGTCCATTTTCCGCTTGTTCCAGCATCTTCCATCGTCCACGTCTCGCCCGTCATCCAAATCCTGGTGGAAAAGGCGAAAAGAAAGAGGAAAACGTATTAGAGAGACCCCGTTTTGGTCGACAAGAGACATGCGCGACATCTGAGCGACGAAGAGGTAATCGCCAGCACGGCTGTTCGAGAATTGCGCGCTTCGTGTCTCGTGTTCATACCTTCCGAGCAAAGTTTCAAGGGACCGGGGACAACAAGCATTTCATTGGAGAACAGTTCAGCTGAGGGAATGACATTAAGCCCCATGAAAAGCCTCATAAATCTTCTACAATATGCACTAACGCGCACTCAACGATGACAAAAATTCAATGAGTTATGAGGATGCAGAACATGAACATAAGGGCTCATTTGCCCAATAGGTCTTCAATTTCCTTTCGAAGCACATCAAGTTAAATTTTTTTGATGCTTTCAAAATAACAGTCATTCGAATTCCGGGGGTTTGAGAGGAAAAGCCTTCGGGTTGAGGAGGTATTTGATGCATAGTTCATTAAAAAAAATTCGAAAACGAATTCACAGACACTTAGTGACATCTACGCAAGATTCGTAAAACTTCAGGAGCGGTGATTTTCAACTCTTCCACCCAGTTGTTGCATTTATCGGTCTCTCACTACCATATA